>OU342743.1:519292276-519489504 GCA_910589775.1 Avena eriantha | reverse complement strand
TCTTCCCATGAACCACACATGGATCCACCGGAGTGATTGCATGTGTGTTCTTCTCACAAACCACACATGGATCCAGCCAGTGTCATCGAATGTGTGTTCTTCCCATGAACAACACATGGATCCACAAGTATCATTGCATGTCTGCTCTTTTCATGAACCACAGCTAGAGTCATTGGATGTGTGTTCTTCTCACAGACCACACATGGATCCAGTGTCATTGCATGTGTGTTCTTCCCAAAGACCACACATGGATCCACCATTGTCATTGCATGTGTGTTCTTCTCACAAACCATTTCATGAACCACACCCAGTGTCGTTGCATGTGTGTTCTTCTCACAGACCACACATGGATCCACCAGTGTTATTGCATGTGTGTTCTTCTCACAGACCATATCATAAACCACACCCAGTGTCATTGCATGTGTGTTCTTCTCACAAACCACACATGGATCCACCCAGTGTCATCGCATGTGTGTTCTTCCCATGAACCACACATGGATCCACCAGTGTCATTGCATGTGTGTTCTTCCCACATACCACACTTGGATCCACCAGTGTCATTGCATGTGTGTTCTTCCCATGAACCACACATGGATCCACCAGTGTCATTCCATATCTGCACTTTAAATGAACCACAACTAGAGTCATTGGATGTGTGTTCTTCTCGCAGACCACATAGCAACAGTGTCATTGCATGTGTGTTCATCCCAAAGACCACACATGGATCCACCAGTGTCATTGCATGTGTATTCTTCTCACAAACCACACATGGATCCACCGGTGTCGTTGCATGTCTGCTCTTCTCATAGAGCACACATGGATCCACCGGTGGCATTGCATGTGTGTTCTTCCCACAGACCACACATGGATCCACCAGTGTCATTGCATGTGTGTTCTTCTCACAAACCACACATGGATCCACCGGTGCCGTTGCATGTCTTCTCTTCTCACAGAGCACACATGGATCCACCAGTGTCATTGCATGTGTGTTCTTCCCGAAGACCACACATGGATCCACCGGTGTCGTTGCATGTCTGCTCTTCTGACAAACCATATCATGAGCCACACCCAGAGTCATTGCATGTGTGTTCTTCCCATGAACCACACATGGATCCACCGGAGTCATTGCATGTGTGTTCTTCTCACAAACCACACATGGATCTACCCAGTGTTATCGCATGTGTGTTCTTCCCATGAACCACACATGGATCCACCAGTGTTATTGCATGTCTGCTCTTTTCATGAACCACAGCTAGAGTCATTGGATGTGTGTTCTTCTCACACACCATACATGGATCCCGTGTCATTGCATGTGTGTTCTTCCCAAAGACCACACATGGATCCACCAGTGTCATTACATGTGTGTTCTTCCCATGAACCACACATGGATCCACCGGAGTCATTGCATGTGTGTTCTTCTCACAAACCACACATGGATCCACCCAGTGTCATCGAATGTGTGTTCTTCCCATGAACAACACATGGATCCACCAGTGTCATTGCATGTCTGCTCTTTTCATGAACCACAGCTAGAGTCATTGGATGTGTGTTCTTCTCACAGACCACACATGGATCCAATGTCATTGCATGTGTGTTCTTCCCAAAGACCACACATGGATCCACCATTGTCAATGCATGTGTGTTCTTCTCACAAACCATATCATGAACCACACCCAGTGTCATTGCATGTGTGTTCTTCTCACAGACCACACATGGATCCACCAGTGTCATTGCATGTGTGTTCTTCTCACAGACCATATCATAAACCACACCCAGTGTCATTGCATGTGTGTTCTTCTCACAAACCACACATGGATCCACCCAGTGTCATCGCATGTGTGTTCTTCCCATGAACCACACATGGATCCACCAGTGTCATTGCATGTGTGTTCTTCCCACATACCACACATGGATCCACCAGTATCATTGCATGTGTGTTCTTCCGATGAACCACACATGGATCCACCAGTGTCATTGCATGTCTGCACTTTTCATGAACCACAACTAGAGTCATTGGATGTGTGTTCTTCTCACAGACCGCATACCACCAGTGTCATTGCATGTGTGTTCATCCCAAAGACCTCACATGGATCCACCAGTGTCATTGCATGTGTGTTCTTCTCACAAACCACACATGGATCCACCAATGTCGTTGCATGTCTCCTCTTCTCACAGAGCACACATGGATCCACCGGTGTCATTGCATGTGTGTTCTTCCCACAGACCACACATGGATCCACCAGTGTCATTGCATGTGTGTTCTTCTCACAAACCACACATGGATCCAACGGTGTCGTTGCATGTCTGCTCTTCTCACAGAGCACACATGGATCCACTGGTGTCATTGCATGTGTGTTCTTCCCTCAGACCACACATGGATCCAGCGGTGCCGATGCATGTCTGTTATTCTCACAGACCACACATGGATCCACTAGTGTCATTGCATGTGTGTTCTTCCCATGAACCACATATGGATCCACCAGAGTCATTGCATGTGTGTTCTTCTCACAAACCACGCATGGATCCACCCAGTGTCATCGAATGTGTGTTCTTCCCATGAACCACACATGGGTCCACCAGTGTCATTGCATGTCTGCTCTTTTCATGAACCACAGCTAGAGTCATTGGATGTGTGTTCTTCTCACAGACCACACATGGATCCAGTGTCATTGCATGTGTGTTCTTCCCAAAGACCACACATGGATCCACCAGTGTCATTGCATGTGTGTTCTTCTCACAAACCATATCATGAACCACACCCAGTGTCATTGCATGTGTGTTCTTCCCAAAGACCACACATGGATCCACCAGTGTCATTACATGTGTGTTCTTCCCATGAACCACACATGGATCCACCGGAGTCATTGCATGTGTGTTCTTCTCACAAACCACACATGGATCCACCCAGTGTCATCGAATGTGTGTTCTTCCCATGAACAACACATGGATCCACTAGTGTCATTGCATGTCTGCTCTTTTCATGAACCACAGCTAGAGTCATTGGATGTGTGTTCTTCTCACAGACCACACAAGGATCCAGTGTCATTGCATGTGTGTTCTTCCCAAAGACCACACATGGATCCACCATTTTCATTGCATGTGTGTTCTTCTCAGAAACCATATCATGAACCACACCCAGTGTCGTTGCATGTGTGTTCTTCTCACAGACCACACATGGATCCACCAGTGTTATTGCATGTGTGTTCTTCTCACTGACCATATCATAAACCACACCAAGTGTCATTGCATGTGTGTGTTCTTCTCACAAACCACACATGGATCCACCCAGTGTCATCACATGTGTGTTCTTCCCATGAACCACACATGAATCCACCAGTGTCATTGCATGTGTGTTCTTCCCACATACCACACATGGATCCACCAGTGTCATTGCATGTGCGTTCTTCTCACAGACCATATCATAAACCACACCCAGTGTGATTGCATGTGTGTTCTTCTCACAGACCACACATGGATCCACCCAGTGTCATCGCATGTGTGTTCTTCCCATGAACCACACATGGATCCACCAGTGTCATTGCATGTGTGTTCTTCCCACATACCACACATGGATCCACCAGTATCATTGCATGTGTGTTCTTCCCATGAACCACACATGGATCCACCCAGTGTCATTGCATGTCTGCACTTTTCATGAACCACAACTAGAGTCATTGGATGTGTGTTCTTCTCACAGACCACAGATCAGCAGTGTCATTGCATGTGTGTCAATCCCAAAGACCACACATGGATCCACCAGTGTCATTGCATGTGTGTTCTTCTCACAAACCACACATGGATCCACCGGTGTCGTTGCATGTCTGCTCTTCTCACAGAGCACACATGGATCCACCGGTGTCATTGCATGTGTGTTCTTCCCACAGACCACACATGGATCCAGTGGTGCCGATGCATGTCTGCTATTCTCACAGACCACACATGGATCCACCAGTGTCATTGCATGTGTGTTCTTCCCATGAACCACACATGGATCCACCGGAGTCATTGCATGTGTGTTCTTCTCACAAACCATATCATGAACCACACCCAGTGTCATTGCATGTGTGTTCTTCCCAAAGACCACACATGGATCCACCAGTGTTATTGCATGTGTGTTCTTCTCACAGACCATATCATAAACCACACCCAGTGTCATTGCACGTGTGTTCTTCTCACAAACCACACATGGATCCACCCAGTGTCATCGCATGTGTGTTCTTCCCATGAACCACACATGGATCCACCAGTGGCATTGCATGTGTGTTCTTCCAACATACCACACATGGATCCACCAGTGTCATTGCATGTGTGATCTTCCCATGAACCACACATGGATCCACCAGTGTCATGCCATGTCTGCACTTTAAATGAACCACAACTAGAGTCATTGGATGTGTGTTCTTCTCACAGACCACATAGCAACAGTGTCATTGCATGTGCGTTCATCCCAAAGACCACACATGGATCCACCAGTGTCATTGCATGTGTGTTCTTCTCACAAACCACACATGGATCCACCGGTGTCGTTGCATGTTTGCTCTTCTCATAGAGCACACATGGATCCACCGGTGTCATTGCATGTGTGTTCTTCCCACAGACCACACATGGATCCACCAGTGTCATTGCATGTGTGTTCTTCTCACAAACCACACATGGATCCAACGGTGTCGTTGCATGTCTGCTCTTCTCACAGAGCACACATGGATCCACCGGTGTCATTGCATGTGTGTTCTTCCCTCAGACCACACATGGATCCAGCGGTGCCGATGCATGTCTGTTATTCTCACAGACCACACATGGATCCACCAGTGTCATTGCATGTGTGTTCTTCCCATGAACCACATATGGATCCACCAGAGTCATTGCATGTGTGTTCTTCTCACAAACCACGCATGGATCCACCCAGTGTCATCGAATGTGTGTTCTTCCCATGAACCACACATGGGTCCACCAGTGTCATTGCATGTCTGCTCTTTTCATGAACCACAGCTAGAGTCATTGGATGTGTGTTCTTCTCACAGACCACACATGGATCCAGTGTCATTGCATGTGTGTTCTTCCCAAAGACCACACATGGATCCACCAGTGTCATTGCATGTGTGTTCTTCTCACAAACCATATCATGAACCACACCCAGTGTCATTGCATGTGTGTTCTTCCCAAAGACCACACATGGATCCACCGGTGTCGTTGCATGTCTGCTCTTCTCACAAACCATATCATGAGCCACACCCAGAGTCATTGCATGTGTGTTCTTCCCATGAACCACACATGGATCCGCCGGAGTCATTGCATGTGTGTTCTTCCCATGAACCACACATGGATCCACCAGTGTTATTGCATGTCTGCTCTTTTCATGAACCACAGCTAGAGTCATTGGATGTGTGTTCTTCTCACAGACCACACATGGATCCCGTGTCATTGCATGTGTGTTCTTCCCAAAGACCACACATGGATCCACCAGTGTCATTACATGTGTGTTCTTCCCATGAACCACACATGGATCCACCGGAGTCATTGCATGTGTGTTCTTCTCACAAACCACACATGGATCCACCCAGTGTCATCGAATGTGTGTTCTTCCCATGAACAACACATGGATCCACTAGTGTCATTGCATGTCTGCTCTTTTCATGAACCACAGCTAGAGTCATTGGATGTGTGTTCTTCTCACAGACCACACAAGAATCCAGTGTCATTGCATGTGTGTTCTTCCCAAAGACCACACATGGATCCACCATTTTCATTGCATGTGTGTTCTTCTCAGAAACCATATCATGAACCACACCCAGTGTCGTTGCATGTGTGTTCTTCTCACTGACCACACATGGATCCACCAGTGTTATTGCATGTGTGTTCTTCTCACTGACCATATCATAAACCACACCAAGTGTCATTGCATGTGTGTGTTCTTCTCACAAACCACACATGGATCCACCCAGTGTCATCACATGTGTGTTCTTCCCATGAACCACACATGAATCCACCAGTGTCATTGCATGTGTGTTCTTCCCACATACCACACATGGATCCACCAGTGTCATTGCATGTGCGTTCTTCTCACAGACCATATCATAAACCACACCCAGTGTGATTGCATGTGTGTTCTTCTCACAGACCACACATGGATCCACCCAGTGTCATCGCATGTGTGTTCTTCCCATGAACCACACATGGATCCACCAGTGTCATTGCATGTGTGTTCTTCCCACATACCACACATGGATCCACCAGTATCATTGCATGTGTGTTCTTCCCATGAACCACACATGGATCCACCAGTGTCATTGCATGTCTGCACTTTTCATGAACCACAACTAGAGTCATTGGATGTGTGTTCTTCTCACAGACCACAGATCAGCAGTGTCATTGCATGTGTGTCCATCCCAAAGACCACACATGGATCCACCAGTGTCATTGCATGTGTGTTCTTCTCACAAACCACACATGGATCCACCGGTGTCGTTGCATGTCTGCTCTTCTCACAGAGCACACATGGATCCACCGGTGTCATTGCATGTGTGTTCTTCCCACAGACCACACATGGATCCAGTGGTGCCGATGCATGTCTGCTATTCTCACAGACCACACATGGATCCACCAGTGTCATTGCATGTGTGTTCTTCCCATGAACCACACATGGATCCACTGGAGTCATTGCATGTGTGTTCTTCTCACAAACCACACATGGATCCACCCAGTGTCATCGAATGTGTGTTCTTCCCATGAACCACACATGGGTCCACCAGTGTCATTGCATGTCTGCTCTTTTCACGAACCACAGCTAGAGTCATTGGATGTGTGTTCTTCTCACAGACCACACATGGATCCCGTGTCATTGCATGTGTGTTCTTCCCAAAGACCACACATGGATCCACCAGTGTCATTACATGTGTGTTCTTCCCATGAACCACACATGGATCCACCGGAGTCATTGCATGTGTGTTCTTCTCACAGACCACACATGGATCCACCAGTGTTATTGCATGTGTGTTCTTCTCACTGACCATATCATAAACCACACCAAGTGTCATTGCATGTGTGTGTTCTTCTCACAAACCACACATGGATCCACCCAGTGTCATCACATGTGTGTTCTTGCCATGAACCACACATGAATCCACCAGTGTCATTGCATGTGTGTTCTTCCCACATACCACACATGGATCCACCAGTGTCATTGCATGTGCGTTCTTCTCACAGACCATATCATAAACCACACCCAGTGTGATTGCATGTGTGTTCTTCTCACAGACCACACATGGATCCACCCAGTGTCATCGCATGTGTGTTCTTCCCATGAACCACACATGGATCCACCAGTGTCATTGCATGTGTGTTCTTCCCACATACCACACATGGATCCACCAGTATCATTGCATGTGTGTTCTTCCCATGAACCACACATGGATCCACCAGTGTCATTGCATGTCTGCACTTTTCATGAACCACAACTAGAGTCATTGGATGTGTGTTCTTCTCACAGACCACAGATCAGCAGTGTCATTGCATGTGTGTCCATCCCAAAGACCACACATGGATCCACCAGTGTCATTGCATGTGTGTTCTTCTCACAAACCACACATGGATCCACCGGTGTCGTTGCATGTCTGCTCTTCTCACAGAGCACACATGGATCCACCGGTGTCATTGCATGTGTGTTCTTCCCACAGACCACACATGGATCCAGTGTCATTGCATGTGTGTTCTTCCCAAAGACCACACATGGATCCACCAGTGTCATTACATGTGTGTTCTTCCCATGAACCACACATGGATCCACCGGAGTCACTTCATGTGTATTCTTCTCACAAACCACACATGGATCCAACCAGTGTCATCGAATGTGTGTTCTTCCCATGAACAACACATGGATCCACCAGTCTCATTGCATGTCTCCTCTTTTCATGAACCACAGCTAGAGTCATTGGATGTGTGTTCTTCTCACAGACCACACATGGATCCAATGTCATTGCATGTGTGTTCTTCCCAAAGACCACACATGGATCCACCATTGTCATTGCATGTGTGTTCTTCTCACAAACCATATCATGAACCACACCCAGTGTCGTTGCATGTGTGTTCTTCTCACAGACAACACATGGATCCACCAGTGTCATTGCATGTGTGTTCTTCCCATAGACCATATCATAAACCACACCCAATGTCATTGCATGTGTGTTCTTCTCACAAACCACACATGGATCCACCCAGTGTCATCGCATGTGTGTTCTTCCCATGAACCACACATGGATCCACCAGTGTCATTGCATGTGTGTTCTTCCCATGAACCACACTTGGATCCACCAGTTTCATTGCATGTCTGCACTTTTCATGAACCACAACTAGAGTCATTGGATGTGTGTTCTTCTCACAGACCACATATCACCAGTGTCATTGCATGTGTGTTCATCCCAAAGACCACACATGGATCCACCAGTGTCATTGCATGTGTGTTCTTCTCACAAACCACACATGGATCCACCGGTGTCGTTGCATGTCTGCTCTTCTCATAGAGCACACATGGATCCACCGGTGTCATTGCATGTGTGTTCTTCCTATAGACCACACATGGATCCAGCGGTGCCGATGCATGTCTGCTATTCTCACAGACCACACATGGATCCACCAGTGTCATTGCATGTGTGTTCTTCCCATGAACCACACATGGATCCAACGGAGTCACTGCATGTGTGTTCTTCTCACAAACCACACATGGATCCACCGGTGTCGTTGCATGTCTGCTCTTCTCATAGAGCACACATGGATCCACTGGTGTCATTGCATGTGTGTTCTTCCCACAGACCACACATGGATCCACCGGTGTCGTTGGATGTCTTCTCTTCTCACAGACCACACATGGATCCACCAGTGTCATTGCATGTGTGTTCTTTCCATGAACCAATCATTGCATGTATATTCTTCTCCAAACCACACATGGATCCACCCAGTGTCACCGCATGTGTGTTCTTCCCATGAACCACACATGGATCCACCAGTGTCATTGCATGTCTGCTCTTTTCATGAACCACAGCTAGAGTCATTGGATGTGTGTTCTTCTCGCAGACCACACATGGATCCAGTGTCATTGCATGTGTGTTCTTCCCAAAGACCACACATGGATCCACCATTTTCATTGGATGTGTGTTCTTCTCAAACCATATCATGAACCACACCCAGTGTAGTTGCATGTGTGTTCTTCTCACAGACCACACATGGATCCACCAGTGTTATTGCATGTGTGTTCTTCTCACAGACCATATCATAAACCACACCTAGTGTCATTGCATGTGTGTTCTTCCCACATACCACACATGGATCCACCAGTGTCATTGCATGTGTGTTCTTCCCATGAACCACACATGGATCCACCAGTGTCATTGCATGTTTGCTCTTTTCATGAACCACAGCTAGAGTCATTGGATGTGTGTTCTTCTCACAGACCACACATGGATCTAGTGTCATTGCATGTGTTTGCTTCCCAAAGACCATATATGGATCCACCTGTGTCATTGCATGTGTGTTATTCTCACAAACTATATCATGAACCACACCCAGTGTCATTGAATGTGTGTTCTTCCCAAAGACCACACATGGATCCACCGGTGTCGTTGCATGTCTGCTCTTCTCACAAACCATATCATGAGCCACACCCAGAGTCATTGCATGTGTGTTCTTCCAATGAACCACACATGGATCCAACGAAGTCATTGCATGTGTGCTCTTTGCACAAACCACACATGGATCCACCTAGTGTCATCGCATGTGTGTTCTTCCCATGAACCACACATGGATCCACCAGTGTCATTGCATGTCTGCTCTTTTCATGAACCACAGCTAGAGTCATTGGATGTGTGTTCTTCTCACAGACCACACATGGATCCCGTGTCATTGCATGTGTGTTCTTCCCAAAGACCACACATGGATCCACCAGTTTCATTGCATGTGTTTTCTTCTAACAAATCATATCATGAACCACACCTAGTGTCATTGCATGTGTGTTCTTCTCACAGACCACACATGGATCCACCAGTGTCATTGCATGTGTGGTCTTCTCACAAACCATATCATGAACCACACCCAGTGTCATTGCATGTGTGTTCTTCCCAAAGACCACACATGGATCCACCGTTGTCGTTGCATGTGTGCTCTTCTCACAGACCATATCATGAGACACACCCAGAGTCATTGCATGTGTGTTCTTCCCATGAACTACACATGGATCCACCGGAGTCATTGCATGTGTGTTCTTCTCACAAACCACACATGGATCCACCCGGTGTCATCGCATGTGTGTTCTTCCCATGAACCACAACTAGGTCCACCTGTGTCATTGGATGCATGTTCTTTTCATAAACCGCATATGGATACTAATTAACCTTAGGAGAGCCCTAACCTTAGCGTTAGACCGAGTCTTCTAGAAGGCACGCCCTAACATAGTTGTTCTGCTTGTCGATTGTCACATACCATCCGATCGGGGCGCTTGGACGATTGGGATGGTTTTCGTGAGATCGATCCGTGAGTAGTCTGTTCTGCGGCATGATTGGCCACTCTTGCTCTGGACAAACTGGCAACACCCGAGCCCCAACACCGGGGGATCCCGTGTTGCGAGTGTCACGACTCACCAGTTGAGCGGGCGATATCCCAATGTCACGTCCCCATTACCTCTCTTCCTCCCCGTACTTCTCTTCCTTCCCATGGAAGCCACATTCCCCACTTCACTCCCATCTTGCCGTAGCCGCAAGCCAACGGCGCCGCCATCCCAATCCCCTCTCTGGCAGCCACCACCCCCCTCCCCTCTCGCCATGGGCTCAAGGGGAGACGACGAGGAAACGCGTTGTGACGACAGGGATGGTGATTTCGATGTGAGTCGTCTCATCTCTATCTCTATCATCCGTGGCCAGTTATCTATTTTTTGAGCCAGATCTACTCGGTTTACTCATGCGCGTCTGATGTGTTAGGCCAACCAGACGATGTATGACGCCGACTATCACGGTTTAGCGGATGAAGACAGTCCTCTGCTATGTAAACATGGATATGTGCCCGCTAAATTTGTAGCGTTCGAAGGACGAAACGCAGGCAGGAGGTTTCTACGGTGTCAAGGACATCGTGCAATGATGCGGGCGGAAGTTGCGGTGTTGTCAAATGGGTAGATCTAGAGTGGCCCAAATCGATGCAGAAAACGCTGGACAAACTATGGGAAATGACTATTGAGTTGAAAGAATCCGCATTCAGCTCACTTCTTGATAGTGTTGAGATGAAACTATGGGAACCAGTTGACACGACCAAGTATAAGCGAGATCTCATGGGGGTGGAAGACAAGGTTAGCAAAGTCGAGAAGGAGAGGGACGCGACGTTGGCCCTGAAGGCTAAAGCAGAGCAAGAACTGACTCAAGCAAGGAAGGATCTTCACCAGGCCAAAGTCCTGTAGTTCACAACTACGAGTATTGACAAGTGCATGAGGAAAGATGTAGAGAAACAATTGAAGCTGTGCAAGGAAGATGCTAAAAGGAAGGAGCAGACGATTCGATCCTTGCTCTTGCAGGAAGATGCGCATAAGGCTAAGATTAGGAAGATCAAGGAGATGTGTGTTAACTAGTTCTATTTAGCTTAAGCCCCGTGCCTTTTTTAAGTTGTAATAGTTGTACTTGTTGGCCTAGCGGTCTGAACTATTGGCCCTGGAGTCCTGGGAGTAAAAAAATTGGTCGCCCGTTAATCTGTCTTAACGCTGCATTACTTCCTTTTGTCTGACCAATGCCCCTTGGATATTCCTCCCGTCGCTTCGTCGTCCTCGTGTACAAATAGGAGGCGCCATAGCTCGTCGCTTCGTCGCCCATCCCCTCGCCCTCTCCAATCTCCACCGCACCGTCCACCCCCTCGCTCCCTCTCCAATCTCCACTACGCCGCCATGGAGATGCCCTCGCTGAACGTCTACGAGGCGGTGATGTTCTCGCACTTCGACATCCTCGCGTCGCCGACCGTGACGGTGCCCCACGGATGGCGCATCAGCTATGCGGGGGTGCCGGTGGCTCTGCTCCTATTCCACGGCGGAGCCGTGATGGAGAGCGAAATCGCGGCATGTCGCCTCCAAATGCCTGCATGGAAGAGGGCGCTGCCACGGTACGCAGCGGCCAGCCCGTACTGGCCGGCGCTGTTCAAGAAGGAGCGGAAGGCCAAGATTGGCAACCGCATCGTTTACGGGCACGTGGTGCACCGGGATCTCCACAACCGAGGAGTGCGGGAGAGGTTCTTGTCCGTCCCTGGACGGACCAAGTTCACCGTCATCGCCGCCGCTCTCCACGAAGAGGTGCTTCGTCTCGCGTACAATGCGGAAATCGTGGAGGTTCCGTCCGACGAAGACGAGGAAGCCGGCGGCTCAGAGGACAGCGGCAGCGGAAGTGAAATTGTTGACTAGTTGGTTGAATTAATGTAGGATGTGAAATCGCACCTTTGTTTAGAAGAATTTGTGGTTGAATTAATGAAATGCCTCGATTTAGATCTCTGTCTCAATTAATTTGTGGAAGAATTTGTCATTTAGATCAATTTTTGCCTCGATTTAGATCCCTGTCCCGGATTGGAGCGTAACCGTGGACCAAAGACACCTTTTCTACTAGTGTATTCTGATACTGGTGGTTTGTTTAAACGTAATCTACGTGGATTGTGCCACATGCAAATGGCACAACCACAATTTATAAAGTGGAAGCACGTACATCCGGTTACTGGAGATCCGGGAGCTTCGCCAGATGTAGGGGATGCAAGAGCAGAGAGGCGGTGAGATAGACGGGCTCAAGATTAGGCCAGAAAGTGGTACCCATTTCCTCCTCATCTGGGCATTATCGGTGAGAACATTGTTGTTTATGTTGCCACGTCGTTGTGCAACATCTGAAATAAGTTGCTTCTTCGTGGACTATGGCAGCTTAAATAATTTATTTATGTGCCACTTACATTCCGTCGTATTTGGAGACCTCCTGCCCCTCAACAATCATGGAACCGGTGGATCATTGTTTTCAGATAGTAGTGGCACAATCACAATTTTGGATTCAACTACTAACTCGGGCATTTCCAAACCCTAAGTCGCGGTACATTTTATTCAGAGAACGTGGGTAGATTGTTTCGCCCAGCAACATGCCACACACAGAGCGATCAGAATTTAACAGAATTACATATATAGGTTCAAGTTCAATACATTACTATGCATCTTCATTGCCAGTAGCCTTCTTCCGCAGCCTGGGTGCCAAGCCTTCACGTCCACTAGCTTCTTCATTTCCTGCCTTCTTCCTCTTTCTCGGTGCCAATTTTCTTAGCTTCACGTACTCTGCATCGCCCGGACAATGGGCACCAGAATCGTGTCCAACATCATCTTTCCACTCGTTTTTTATTTCTTCGGGCAGCCAAATCACTGACCCGACAGTCATGTTTCTAACCTTGCGGCGCTTCCTGTCAAAGAAACAAGACTGTTGCATAACTGCCTAATATCTACAGAGTAAATAAAACAAAAATTACAATTCAGCACAAACATGCGAACCCCAAGCAACCTTTGTTTACCAGGAGCTAATTGGGTTCGAGCAACCACCCTGTCCAAGAATAGAAGGGCGACTCCTAGTTGCAGCAGCTTCCACATCTAGTACATGACATTTCAGGTCAAACATGGCAGCCGAAGCATACCTTTTCATCAACCCAATTAGCTGACTATCGCACGTTATAGGAACCATGATGCCACGTTCATCCATGAAGCTGAACTTTGCTGTCTGCTTCAGCCATAATTCAACATGATTACGCAGAGTAGAAACCATACTAGATATAGTGCATATATGTGTAGGCGCTTCTTCCATCGTGAAACAATGGCTTCCATACCACTTGCCATTAGAGTCATACCTGTAGAGGACTACCGTAACCAGGTAAGGGGGGTCCGCGTAGATCCCACTTAACACAAAACTATAGACAAAATATGTTTGTCAGTGTTGGGCTAACAAACAATTTGAGGTTCAGTAGCCAGCTAGCAGTTGTAATTAGTGCACTGCAATGGCTACAATGGCTGCCTGAGCTGTTTTTCCCTTGATATTTCTAGCTTGGTATATGGACATGAATGACAGATCAAGGTCTCAGATTAGTCCGCTCCTCTCTTCTTCGGGGATACCCTGCAACCTGGACGTCCCTCTCCTTGGCGATGCTCCTCCTGTTATGCTCCTTGATCCTCGGGTGGAGCTTAACTGTGCTCGCTATATGCTAGATTCGTCGGCGACCCTTTTCCTTTCATCGAGTTGCCTCTGTATCCTGAGTAAATCTCTCTTTTTGCGATGAAGAAGATATTGGTATGTCAATAGGTCATCGTACGTAGCATCCGTTGTCATTGGAACCGCACCCGAATTTGCTGCTTTTGCTTTCTCCCATGCATTGGCTGGTCAGCCGAGGGTTTGCCTCTCGCCTCCACGTGGTTTCTCTTCCTCCTGGTTTGCACGGTTAACTGTTGGGTGTCCCCCGTTTCCTTGCCTTCCTTCATTGTCGTGACTTCCTGCATTATGGTTTGAAAGTATATCATCGGGATTAAAAATTGGGTTACCGTTGGAGTCTTGTTGGGTCGTGGCATCTCCAATGATCATGCATACTTCGTGCTGAGTGGCATATGGACTGGTAACGTCATTGTTTGCACCGATGGAGACACTATCGGATGAGCCAATAAAGTCCATCAGTTTATGTTCTGGATAGATTTCCGCCATCCGAATTCTGAAGTCGATGCTTTTGCTGCTTTCTTCGGGTTTTGAATTTGCTGGGCTTGCTTCGTGTGGTGGGGTTAACTATGGGTCTGATCCGAAGGAGATATTGTCATAAAGACCATCAAGATCCCCCAGGTTCATATCAATTTGATCCGAAGGAGATATTGTCATAAAGACCATCAAGCCGAGGGTTTGCCTCTCGATATGTGCTTCGACTTCCATTGAGGATCCGACGGAAGGTTCCGGTACTTCTGTCGGCGCAGCTTTATGGGTGGGCGGGTGTGGATCTTCTTTCGTCGAGTTGATGCTTGGTGGAGAGCGTTCCGCCAAATTCGTGTTTCCAACGTTCAAGTTTCCCACAGATGGCGCCAATTGACGAGGGGTAACCTCGGCAATGCCCATGGTGATGGACTTGGGGTTTCATGGAAAAGAGAACACTGGGGATTTCGTCGGATGTCAGGGAAACAATGGAATCAAAGTCGCCTGAATATTAAGTAATTGCACTATTACAAGTTGTCTTCTAGATTTCGGTACCCTCACTTAGGTTTCTCCCGTCCAATATATAATAGGCCTGGTCTCAAAGCTGTATGCAGATAGGTTCCATACACGCGTGATTACAATACCAACACAATGTCGGTTTATGGTCTTTTTCCTAATACAGTAAAAGCTTTTGTCGGTTGCTTCCTTGGGCTGTCGTCTGGAATCTTCATGGGCTGTAGGCCTTTTATCCAATATAGGGTAGCGAATCATAACCATCCGAGTAATCATACCGATGTCAGTAGCCCCCGAGACTCTACTTGAACCATAGTTTCAGGTTGAGTCTCAAAGTTTCTTTTTCCTTTTTATCTTCGTAGGGATTTTGGTATAACGAGTCTGATGCTTACGACGGATCGGGAATCAGTTAATTGCTCCTGGGAAAAAACAAGGTTGTCCGACATCAAATTAAACTCCCCAGGCTCGAATCCGGAATTTGCTACTGGCGTAATTCAGTTCGAGCTACTGAGGTCTTATCAAATACTGAATTCCGGTTTCTATTTTTATCGGGTCCCCAACGCGTTCATCAGGATTTTTCATCATATCGTTGATACGGATATTTTACTGGTAGAGAGCATTCTTGTGCGATTACCATGCCACACAGGACGAATCCTGGGGTCTTATCTTCATGTTTATGAACATGGCATTCGTGTTTTCTGTCGCGTCTGAGTGTGATCCAAGATTTTTGGCTTTTTTGGCGGTTGGCCTGCTGGGCCGCCAAGGTTTGTGGTTTTATCAGATAGTTTTAATGCTTTATACTATCTGCCGATGGGAGTAATACCTTTTTGAGGATACACTGATGTAAAACTCAAAGGTGTTTGCAATCATGAATTTATTTTATGCACAACTGGATTTCTATCGGGTGCGCGCCAGCGCTCCCGATGGGAGTATCCCCTGAGGCTATGTTCGGATGCTTGTATCTGGACATAGGCTCATAGTTGCTGTTAGCTTGATGGAAAGCATTGATCTTTTGAACAATAAAAATATTAAGGTACAAATAACTTATCTCTTTAGATATAAGGCAAAAAAATTGATGATACATTGTTCTTTAAAAGGATGGCTTTTAGCCGCTGTCCTGGTTATTTTGGCTTAATAAGCCGAACTGTAACTCTTATCATATTACTTATGTGTAAAAGCATTATAGCTGTGCTATGTTCCATGGATTTGAGTAATTTACTCCTGTCTTCCTGTCTTGTAGTTGATATGCTCCTCCGGGAATAACTTCTGTGACGATGTATGGTCCTTCCCATGGCGATTCTAACTTCTTGTGGTCATCTTGCTTGAGGTGAAGAACTAGGTCCCCTACTGCAAAGGACCTAGGACGCAATCTTCTGCTATGGTAATTGCGCAGGTTTTGCTAGTACATAGTTGCTCTTTGGAGGGCTTCATCTCGAGCTTCATCAAGTGCATCCACATCATCTTCAAGTGCTTCTCTTGATTCCTCTTCATCATATGCAGCTACTCTTGGGGATTCATGTGACACCTCAACAGGAAGCACGGATTCCGCACCGTGGACCAAAAATAAAGGCGTATCTTGTGTTGAATTATTTGGAGTTGTACGTAAACTCCATAATACAGATGGTAGTTCATCCATCCATGCTCCTTTTGCTCTATCAAGTGGTGCTAGTAGTCTTTTCTTGTGTCCAGTGGTAACTAATCCATTGGCTTTTTCTACCTATACATTTGTTTGCGGGTGAGCTACCAAAGCGTAGCTTACTTTGGTGCCCACTCCTGGCAGTACTCTTTGAACTCATTGGAAGTGAAGTTGGTCCCATTGTCCATGATGATGTTGTTCGGTATGCCAAACCAAAATACTATGGATTTGATAAAATTCACAGCCGAAGTCCCGTCTTGGGTGGTGACAGGAATTGCTTCAATCCATTTAGTAAATTTGTCGACTGCTACTAGCAGAAAGATGTGTCCTCCTGGCGATTATTTGTGAAGTTTTCCCACCATATAGAGTCCCCACTGAGCAAACGACCAGGCCAGAGGTATAGGATTCAACTTAGCGGCGAGTGCTCCAGGCTTTGTTGCGAAGCATTAACATGCCTCACATGTTCTGACAATGTCTTTTGCATCTTGAACTGCTGTGAGCCAGTAAAATCCTGCTCTGAATGCTTTTGCAGCAATTGCTTTGCTACTAGCATGGTGATCGCAAACTCCTTCGTGTATATCTTTGAGTATGATTTTTCCTTCTTCGGGTGTTACGCAACACTACAACACGCCTGAAATACTTCTCTTGTATAGTTCCCCTTTGATTATCGTGAAGGCCTTCGATCGTCGGGTGATTCGCCGGGCTTCTATCACATCTTCTGGTAGCTCTCCCATAGTCATATATGCTATATACGGCTGCATCCAGGTGGGCTCAATTAGCATGACCTCTTCAATTTCTTGTTGTTCTTCTTCGATGGCTTCTTCTATGTTCTTGACTTCTGAAGGAGCCCCTGAGTCTTTTTGTGGATGTTTCTTTTTCCCTATTTTTGGTGCTACAACCTCAGAGACTCTTTCTGATTTGATCAATCGCTCAGTTATTTCCTCCCAAAAAACTCCGGGTGGTATTGGTAAGCACGAGGACCCGATGTTTGCTAGATTGTCGGCTTCGTCATTTCTTGCTCTTCCTATATGTGATACTTCACACCCATCAAATTGAGCTTCCATAATACTATATAAATCGTGATAAGCAATAATATTTTCACTGACAGTGTCACACTTGTTCATTGCTTGCTGTGCCACAAGATTGGAATCTCCGAAGATTTTGAGGTGAGTTGCACCGCAAGCTTTGGCCATTCGCATGCCATGCAATAGGGCCTCGTATTCCGCTTCGTTATTGGATGCGTTTGCAAAGCTCATCCGAAGTATATAGCGCATTTTGTAGCCTTGAGGTGATATTAGTAAAACTCCTACTCTTGCTCCCTCCGTTCTTTTTAATCCATCAAAGTACATTGTCCAGGCACTGGAAAGGTCTGGTGGATCCGCACATTGCAACTCCGTCCACTCTATGATGAAATCCGGCAGAACTTGTGACTTAATTGCTTTACGCTTCTCATACGTGATATCCCGGGGGGATAATTTGATGCCCCGTAGAGAGACACGTTCAGTTGGTTCTGGATTATTGAGGATGCTTGACAAAGGCGCTTCGTTGACCACTACGATTGGATGTTCTGAAAAATAGTGGCGTAGTTTTCGTGCTGTCATAAATACCCCGTATGCTAGTTTCTAGTAGTGTGGGTACCTTTGTTTGGATGGCGATAAAACCTCGCTCAGGAAGTAAACTGGCCTCTGCATACCGTGGGTCTTCCCTTCTTCGGATCGCTCTATGACCAAGACCGTGCTGACCACCTGATTTGTGGCAGCGATATAAAGTAGTAAAGGCTCTTTCTCTTTTGGCAATATGACGACAGGAGATGTCGACAGTGTCATTTTAAGATCTTCAAAGGCGCGCTGAGCTTCTTCCGTCCACTCTAATTTTTCTGATTTCCTCATGAGGGTGTACAATGGCAGCGCTTTTTCTCCTAACCTTGCAATAAAACGACTAAGTGTCGCTACTCGCCCTGCTAGTTGTTGTACGCCACGCATATTTGTTGGCTTCTTCATTGTTAGTATTGCTTGTATTTTTTAGGGTTAGCCTCAATTCCCCTAGAAGATACCAAATATATGAGGAGTTGCCCTGCTAGGACTCCAAAGGAACATTTCTTCGGGTTTAGTTTGATGCTAAACTTATTGAGATTTTTGAATGTTTCTTCGAGGTCCTTGATCAGCGCAGATCCTTGACATGTTGTAACTATGACGTCATCGATATACACTTGCACATTTGTGCCTATTTGGCTGCCCAGACATTTCTGCATCATCCCCTGATATGTTGCTCTGGCGTTCTTGAGGCCAAAAGGCATTGTTGTGTAGCAGAATACACCATAGGGTGTTATAAATGCAGTTTTCTCTTGATCTTCTTCCTTCATCCTAATCTGGTGGTATCTTGAGTAAGTTTCCAAGCATCGATTATTTGATCGATTCGCGGCAATGGGAAGTGATCTTTTGGGCAATGCTTGTTCAGTGCAGTAAAGTCGATGCACATCCGAAGTTCTGTAGTGGTTTTCTTTGGAACACATACTGGGTTTGCGAGCCACTCTGATTTCGTTAGTTCTTTGATAAAATTGGCATCAATGAGGCGATGGAGCACCTTTCCAATGGCCTTGCGCTTTGGCTCTACGAAGCGACGAAGCGGCTGCTTTACTGGCTTCGCCGTTCGATCTAGATTTAATGCGTGCTCAGCGAGTTCCCTGGGAATTCCCGGCATGCCAAAAGGTAGCCATGCGAAAATCTCCCAGTGCTCACGGAGAAACTCGATGAGCGCGCTTTCCTATGCGGGATCAAGGTTAGAGGCCACGAATGTTGTTTTTGTCTGGTCGGCAGGGTGGATCTGTACTTCTTTTGTGTCTTTTGCCGTGTCAAAAGCCTGGTCGGGATTGACACGCGCTACTTCTAGAGGTTGTGTGTTTGCTGAAGTTTTGAGTTGTTCAAACTCTGTTGCCATCCCGAAAGATTCAGAAATTTTTTTGAACTCCCGATCACAGCTGTCGGCACGTGTGAAACTTCCTTGTACCGTGATAATTCAATTTGGTGCTGGCATTTTCATCACTAAGTATGAATAATGCAGCACTGCCATAAACCGTGCAAAGGCTGGTCATCCTAGGATTGCATGATATTGTGATGGCCAATCCATAACTTTAAATTCGAGTTTTTCTCGCCTGAAATTTATCTTGGAACCAAAAATAACGTCAAGAAATACTTTGCCTAAAGGGATTTCGGCTTTACCTGGTACTATTCTGTGAAAAGATGTTTCTGTTGGCGCGAGATTGTCCAGGGGGTAGCCTATTGTTCTCAGTGTTTTTGTGTAGATCAGATTTATGCTACTTCCTGCATCCATGAAGACCTTGCTCATATCGAACCCGCCGATTTGTGCTTCGACTATCAAGGTTGAGTGACCCGGTCGTGGGACCCGAAGTGGGTGATCGGCTCTGCTGGACGTGATTTGTTGCTCTGACTAGTGGATACATTTGTGTGTGGTTGATGTTGTTGTTTCCGCCATATTGATTTGTCTTGTGATGAGCTTCTAAATTCTGTTGGATGGGTGCCCTTTCTGAATCATGGACATTGCCCCTTTTGACCTAGGGTACTCGCTGTTTTGATCGTTGATGTTTTGTGGTGGTGCCACTTGTGGTGGTGGTGGTGCACCGGTGGCTAGTGTACCAGGCGTGGATGCGTATCCTCGATTTGCCGCTTCGGTTTCCTTTGCATTACATAGCTCCTGCATCTTCAGGAACGTTCGACAGTCTTTCATGAGATGGTTGGATTGTCGCCTGCCTGCTGGATCGACGTAAAAATGCAAATTACAGGGTCCTTCCAACATTTACATTGTGGACATAGGTGGATCTCGTGCTCTTGGCTAGTACCGCTATGCAGACTGGCTTCCTCCGATGTCATCCCTGTTCTAGCGGTATATATTGTTGTGGTCATTGTTTCTGTTGTTACCTTCTCCCGAAAAACCTGCTGCGACATAACTTGGTCCCATGTTTGCATCATTATTCCTTCTTCTTCTATCATTGTCGCGCCTATCCCTGTCTTCTTCGGGTGATCGCATGTGTTTATTATGTAGTGCATCCTTTCCATCAGCCTAGTGATTTGTTATTTCCATTAGCTAGGAAATTGTTTTGGGTTTGACCCATCCCAATTCTTCTATGAACTCTCGATGACGGGGGTTGTCATTGAAGGAGTTGATTGCCCTTTCGTCGGATATGGACTCAGCTGAGTTTTTAATGATATTCCATCGTTGTATGAATGCTCTTATGGATTCCCCAGATTTTTTTTGCACACTTGCAGCTGCTCCAAGGATGCTGGTCGTTTAAACATGGATTGGAAGTGCCGGATGAACTTGTCTTCCAGGTCATTCCAACTCCCGATGGAATCTTCGGGTAACTGCCTTAGCCACAATCTTGCGGTGCCGGTGAGATGTAGTTGTAAACTTTGCATTTCGGTAGTTGTGGAGCCACCCTATAGTTTTACGGTGGCCAAATAGTCTGCTAACCAAGCTTCGGATTCCTGGAGTCCATCGTATTTGTGGCGGTCGTGTGGAAGTTTGAAGTCCTTGGGTACTGAGGCCCTGCGAATCCTCTGCGTGAAACAGCTAGCCCCGCATAGCTCGTGATCGTCTTCGTCATATCCATCCTGGTATCGTCGGTTGCAGCTTTCATCTCAAGTTCCGCTACTCCTATGTTGGGTGTTGTCATTTCTTGTATTGCTTCACGGCTCGGATCCTATGAGATGCACCTGGTGTGGTGATCGACATCATTGGGTGTGTCCTACTTGTCGAGGACTATTGTGACGGTGTGGGGATCTTTCAGGTTTATGTGTGATTCCTTGTTCTACTTCCGTGAGAGAGGCTCCTACCATGCCAAGGTTCATCAGGGTGGAGCGGTGAAGGGCCGCACGCGGATTGTCGGGTGCGGGTTGAGTGGTTATCAGATATGTTTGCGTGGCCACAATGGCTGCCTAAGCTGTTTTTGCCTTGATGTTTCCTGCTTGATCAATTGACATGAATGATAGGTCGATATCTCAGATGATTCCACTTCTTTCTTCTTCGGGGATATTCTATAGTCAAGATGTTACCCTTCTTGGTGGTGCTTCTCCTGTTACACTCCTTGATCCTCGAGTAGAGCTTAATTGTGCCCGTCGTAAGCTGTATTCATCGGCTAATCTCTTTCTTTCATTAAGTTGCCTTTTCATCCGAAGTAGGTCTCTCTTCTTGTGGTGGAGCAGATATCGGTATGCTAGTAGATCCTCATGTGAAGCATCCGCTGTCATCGGGACTGCTCCCGAAATTGCCTCCCTTGCTTTTTACCATGCAGATGCTGGTAGCCAAAGTCCTTGTCTCTCTTCTGCGTGCGGTTCTCCGCCTCTTCCTTGGACGATGTGATTATCTGTTGTTCCTCCTCCGTTTCCGTGGTCTCCTTCATTGTCGTGGTTTCCTGCATGGTCATCTGACAAAATATCATAGGGGTTGAGGATAATATTACCGTTTCGTCGCGTGGTGTTGAGGTATCTCCGTTGATCATGCACATTTGGTGGCGTGTTATGCATGGCATAATGGCGTCATCTCCTGCTTCAAAGTTTGGGCTCATAGTATTCCGTGATCGTAGTTCTGAATAGATTTTCGCCATCGTTTCTTCGAAGTCGACGTTTTCGCTGCTTTTGTCGGGTTCTGAGTTTATTAGGTTTGCTTCGTATGGTGGGGTTGGCTGATGACCTTCTTTGCCTGCTTCGATCTATGTTGTGACATCTGTGGAGGATCCGACGGAAGATGCTGGTACCTCCATAGGCGTAGCTTTTCCCACCGATGGGTCTGATGCGATCAGGGTCGAAGGGTGTGATTCTTGCGGGTTGTCTGTTGGGAAGTGGAAGCTTCCTATGATTAGATCGGATCCGCTGTTAAAATCAGCGGGTACTAATACAGGGGTGGCCGGGCGTGGATTTGCTTTCGTCAAGTTGATGCTTGGTGGAGAGCGTTCTACCGAACTTGTGTTTCCAGCGTTTAGGTTTCCCACAGACAGCGCCAATTGACGAGGGGTAACCTCGGAAATGCCCATGGTGATGGACTTGGGGTTTCGCGGAAAAGAGAATGCTAGGGATTTTCGTCGGATGTCAGGGAAACAATGGAATCAAAGTCGCCTGAATATTAAGGAATTGCACTATTACAAGTTGTCTTCTAGATTTCAGTACCCTCGCTTGGGATTCTCTCGTCCTATATATAATAGGCCGGGTATCAAAGTAGTATGTGGATAGGTTTCATACACGTGTGATTACAATACCAACACAATGTTGGTTTATGGTCTCTTTCCTAATACAATAAAAGCTTTTGTCGATTTCTTCCTTGGGCTGTCGTCTGGAATCTTCATGGGCCGTAGGCCTTTTACCCAATATAGGGTAGCGAATCATAAGCATCCGAGTAATCATACCTATGTCAGACAGGTATACTCCCAGGAAGGCTACTGGTCAAAGAGACCGATGATGGTGGCAACGACTATCCGGTGTAGAGATTCCGGGGATGGAGATCCATGAGAACTATGGGCGGGATGTGCTTATTTTCAGGGCACCTTATGCCAATTTGCTTCTTATCCGTACTCGGATCATGTTTTCCGCTTCCTCTTGCTACTATGTTGATTGATGTATGAGGATCTATTCTAAACTACTATCTCTATCTAGGATATTTGGATCTTGCCATATGGCATTGAATATTTATGTTTCTATTGTTTCTAGATGGTTTAACTCTGATGTCTATTATAAGTCACAAACATACATACTCATTTGTGTATGTCGTGATCGCGTTACCTGTCACTTATGCCGCTCCCTCTAGTCCCGATGTTCTTGAAAGTGGATAGGGCGGTCGTCCGGTACCTAGCCCTCTTTTCTTCGACGGGCCTACACGTGGGTGGCCTTGGGCCTTCGCGATAGAATCCCTTATCCACTTTTAGGTTCATCCCGACTTGTTCTTAGAGCGTAATGTCCAAGGTATTACAATTGGTATCAGAGCCATTCTGTCCTTCAGGTTCTCAGCCAAGATGGTCATTGTTAGTCTAGAAAATATTTTGGTAGCTATGTATACTAGGAAAAAACTAAACATGAGAGTAGGAAGTGTAACATTTCTCTATCCTCTTCTAAAAATTCAAACTAGGATTCACTTGTTTGGGGTTCCGTAGTACCATAGGATGTGTGTGTAATTCTTTGTCTATCTGTTGCATCCAACCTTGCTTCGCAATCATCCTTTAGTTATCAACTGTTGGTACATTCCATACCAATAGGTTTATGTGTAAACCAACGCAATCTATCCGACTCTTTGTTACCGGCGCAATCTTTTTAAGGGTGTTCTTCCTTCCTGCATGCTTTCACAGAATGTGGAGTTGCTAATATCCACCTGTTAAGTGGTTTTTCACATCTGTTGGTATTTTAATGCCGAAAAATGTGGATTTTTTCTTTGATACATCTGTGTTTTCACACTCCTTTTCAGTCGTGTGGGATTGATGACCCACAAGTATAGGGGGTGTATCGCAGTATTTTCGAGGGAAGTGAAACCCAATTTATTGATTCAACACAAGTGGAGCCAAAGAATATTTATAAGCCTTAACAACTGAGGTGTCAATTTAGCTGCACCTGGAAACAATCTTTGCTCACAGCAGTTTATCAGTAGCAACAGTTTTGTAGTAGTAATAGTAAAGTAACAGCAGTAGTAAAGGTAAATGCAGTAGTAACAATTGTAGTAAATAGTAGGATTAAAGCGTGGTAGGCATATGGATGGATGGACGGGCGTTGCATGGACAAGACAATTCACATCGCAATCAAGACATAGGGAATTTGCAGATAAATAAGATAAAGCATCCAAGTACTAAATAATCATAGGCATATGTTCCATATATAGTCATACGTGCTCGCAATGAGAACTTGCACAACATATTTTGCCCTGCCAGCCCATTTGCAGCGGGGCCTCAAGGGAACTACTGGCAATTAAGGTGCTCCTTTTAATAGAGCACCGGAGCAAAGCATTAACACTCCATGAACACATGTGATACTCACATCAAAGCCATTCCCTCTGGTTATCCTGATTGTTGTTGTCACTTCGGGGCCTTTGGTTCCGGACAACAATATGTGTATACAACTTGCAGGTAAGACCAAAAACAATACTATCATAATGAATCAATAACATGTTCAGATCTGAAATCATGGCACTCGGGCCCTACTGAGAAGCATTAAGCATAACAAGTTGCAACAAAGTCAAAAAGCATTAAGAGTAGATACTAGGCACCATGCCCTAACAATCTTATGCCATTACATGAACGATCTCATCCAATCCCTACCATCCCCATAGCCTACAACGGGGGATTACTCACTCATGGATGGGGGAAACATGGATGGACGATGGAGAAGCGATGGTGATGATGATGGCGATGATCTCCTCCAATTCCCCATCCCAGTAGGGTGCCAGAACGAAGTTTCTGGTTCTGTTTCGCGGAATCTGGTGGTGGCGGTGAAGCGGAACTCCTTCTGGAAAAAACGTCGAACCCCCTTGGGTTTTTAGGTCAAGAGGAAACTTATAGGCGAAGAGGGAGGCCGAGGGGGTGACCGAGGCAGCCACACCACCCCTAGGCGCGGCCTGGCCTGGCCCACGCGGCTAGGTGGAGTGGGCTCCTCATGGCCCTACTCCGTCTCGTCTTCTGGCTCCACGAGTCTTCTGGTGAAATAGGATTTTTGGCATATTTTCTGGGATTTTTCCTGATAGTTGATTTTCTGCACAAAAACTAGACACCAAGTTAATTCTGCTGAAAACAGCGTCAGTCTGTGTTAGTTGTATCCAAATCACACAAGTTTAGAGGGAAAACAATAGCAAAAGTGTTCGGGAAAGTACATACGTTTTGGACGTATCAACTCCCCCAAGCTTATCTTATTGCTTGTCCTCAAGAAGTTCAGTTGAAAACTGAGTGCGATAAAAGAAACTTTCACGAACACATTTGCTTCATAAGATGTATATATTCTCAGCATATGATCAACTACTCAGGCAATTCATAATAAAGAGTATGCAACTAAGTTTAATTAATAGTCATTGCAAGTTATGAAGAGCTTCTAACTCAAAAATAATAAGTAGCATGAAACATAAACATAAACAACATTGCAATGCTCATAAAAAAGTTTGATAGAGTGGTATCTCGCTTTCCATGGATTGTAGAACAAACATGAATGCCAAGGCGCCTCTGAAGTTCAAGTGAAGATTAGAAGTAAAGATATCAAAGATACATGCATCAAAGTCATAACACAATTAATCCAGTTTTGAGACAAGCACATTACACTAAGAATGACAACTATGCTCTCAAGAAAGTGCTCATAGAATAGGTGGAGACTCAACAAGGAAATGAAAAAGGTTTTGAAAAGTTTGAAAGGCTTCCAAATGCTAAAAGTATGGTACTCATTAGCTTTGAGCTCTCATTGCCCCTATCATAAGCATCTTTAAATGGGTAAGGTTAAAGTGACACAACTAAGAGGATATGCTTGACAAGTTATAAGTTCAAATCTCATGCCCCTTACTTACGAGTACCGGACCTCATGCTACTCAACTTCAGTCACAAGTAAGCTATTGTCATTGTAAGTATATATGTATCATAGAGAATCGCCAATGGGATACCCCTTGCACATGATACATGAGCTATGCCATAATCAAAATGACAAGGCAAGCAGACAATGAGCATCTTAGCGATATTTTTATTTGCTATTTGCATAGGTTTTTATTGAGGATGCTTCATAGAATGCTCATTATGGTTATGCTGCAAGTTTTCACCATGATTAGGCATGGCTTAGGCTGGCGGCCCAGGCGTTTCTCTAACACATATACAAACTCCATGATCTTACAAGTTCCCCTATTATTTCACACCGCCGGGATCCATAAGCAAAAGAATCATGATATCAACGAGGTACAAAGCACCAGTGCAATGTTGAAAGCGTTCCCCATGATGCATGGTTCTGCTAATTTCAACTTATAAAGTGCAAGCATATACGCAACAAAGATGGACGCAATGGTTCAAGATTATTAAGTGCAAGAAAGTAAAGTGTGCCATCAAGTTCGTGAGAGCTTTACTAACTAACTTTCTCATAACAAGCAAACATTGTATTCGAAAGAAAACTAGGCATATTGAATATGCACGGAATAGAAAATGATGCTAATAGGTATGTATGGTGGACACTTTTGGCAATATTGGTTCTAAGGAACTGGAAACATGAGTAGAGCTTATACTTAGTGTAGGTGAATGCTAGCAATAGTAAGGGAGCGACAAATGAGAGAGCAATAACTATCATCATCATGCTTGCAACAAAACAGGACTAATCATGGAATGAAAGTGATTCAAGACCTCTAAGGCAAAATAATTCATCGAGGCTTAACTGGTTATTGTTCAGTCATATGCATGCATGAGCATGTGCCAAGTCAATTCAAGTGAAACACTCAGAAGAGGATACCACAGTGTCATACCAAGTTATGAATAGAGCAATGCAAGCAAACATTCATATGACATGCTACAAACTATTAACAAGCTGAAGCTAATCATAAGAAAGCAAGAACTACTAAGAATCCATAAATAACATACACCCTACATGAACCGACTAAGCATGCCCACAATGATGAGTATATGTACAAAAATGAAAAAAATAGAGTTCGTTACCAACCTCTTACCACACCTCAAGTTGTCATTAATCCTCATTATTGCCATTCACTTGTGTGGCTTGAATAATAACATGAAACCAAATTCCACTGAGGACTGTTGAACACTGCAACAAACTCACAAAACCAAAGAAGAACAACAAATATCTTTGGTGTTTTTGATTTTTAAAGGCAAGAACCAAAAGGGAAAACAAGCAAAGAAAAATCTTTTTGGGTTTTTCGAATAATTAAGCCAAAGCAAAAAGAGAAAAGCAAACCAAGGCAAAATAAGAAGAAGCAAACAAAGAGAAACAGCAGAAATATTTTTGGTCTTTTTGTGTTTTAGAAAGCAAAAGTAAAGAATGAACGAAAACTAAAAAGAGAATGAAACATGGATATACAATGTACTGATGAAACATGATATGGAGATGATTGTGATGTCGGTGTACCTCCCCCCAAGCTTAGGCTTTTGGCCTAAGAGGGTGCTGACTCATGTACTAATGAGCCCGTTGGGGAACCCCAAGAGGAAAGTATGATGAGAACAGCAGTAAGTTTCCCTCAGTTATGAAACCAAGGTTATCAATCCAGTAGGAGCAAGGAAACACCCCAAAGGTGTGGCTAGATGAACTTTGGCAGGGCGCACTACTGGTGCCAACAGCAACGTGGAGACCTGCACAACACAACCACAGAAGTCTGTCCCCAACTTGCGATGAGGTTGTCAATCTCACCGGTTTTGCTGAAAACAAAGGATTAAAAGTATCGAGTGGAAGAAGGTAATAGTTTGTAGAAAGTAAACACAAAGCAGTAAACAGTTGATTATAGATTGATAGTAAAAGAAAGGACCGGGGTCCATAGTTCACTAGAGGTGGCTCTCCTTAAGATAGGTAACATGTTGGGTGAACAAATTACAGCGGGGCAATTGACAAACATCGAGAAAGCATACAAGCATATACTAATCATCTTGACTCCTTTGAGATTCGATTGGGCATTACAACATTATACATAGACCGCCATCCAACTACATCTATGACTAATAATCCACCTTCAGGTTATCATCTGAACCCCCTCCAGTATTAAGTTGGAAGAAACAGATTATTGCTTTATGAATTGCGTGTAAAGTAAACAATACGATTGTTCTATGAACAAAGGATTGTTGTTTTCTCCCTAGTAGCAACAGCACATCTAGTACCTTAGAGATTTATGTCACTTCCCCAGATTACCAGAGGCATGGACCCACTATCGATCATAAATACTAACTCTTGGAGTTGCTAGCATCTACTTGGCCAAGATAGCTACTAACAACGGAAAGCATGCAAGATCACAAATAACAAAGACATGATAGAATCAATAATCAATCTGAAATAGCATCTCAATATCCATCGGATCCCCGCAAACACAACATGCAAAATTACAAATAGATGATCTTGATCATGAACGGAGCTCACAAGATCTAGACATGAAAGCACAAAGGAGGAGAACCAGCCATCTAGCTACTACATTGACCCATAGTCCAGAGATGAACTACTCACGCATCACACCGGAGGCTTGCATGATGATGAAGAAGGCCTCCAGGATGAATTCCCCTCTCCGGCAGGGTGCCGGGAAGAGCTTCAGATCCCTCCCGATCTAGGGATGGAGATGGCGGCAGCTAGAGACTCTTTCGTGGAATTTTGATCAGGTCCTTAGGATTTCCGTATCAGAGGCAATATATAGGCAGAAGAAGAGGCCGAGGGGGTGTTGGGGTTGGCCAGACCACCCCGTAGCGCGGGCTAGGCCTGGCCGCACGGCCAGGTGGTGTGGCTGGGCCCCAACCCCTCTCCGTCTCGTATTCTGGCTCCAGATGTCTTCCGGTAAAATGGCGAGTTTGGCTTTTGTCCTGTCCAATTCCGAAAATGGCGAGTTTGGATTTTGGCTCCAGATGTCTTCGTCTCGTATTCATTTTCTGACTTCCTGGAACCAAAAACAGCAGAAAACAGGCAGCTGGCACTGTGGCTCTTGTTAATAGGTTAGTCCAAGAAATCATATGAAAAGTACTCCAAAGTGTGGACAAAACACAAGAAAGTAGATAAAACCAAGCATGGAACATCAAAAATTATAGATATATTTGCAATGTATCAACATCCCCAAGCTTAACTCCTGCTCGTCCGCGAGTAGGTAAGTGATAAAAAGAAAGAATAATTTTTTAGGTAACATGTACCATTATAAATTTGATCAAAGTATTTGTAAAACATTTAAAGCTAGGATCATAGTACTTCAATCATAACATGAAAGACAAAGTTCTAGCAATAAGACAAAGAAACTATGATGCAACATGAAAAGGCACAAACAAATGATTCATGAATAACAATGCTTTGCAAGACGTTTGTTTGTTTCACATAAAGAAAACATAGCATAATAGTATTCATCTCTTCCTTCATAGAGTAGCAAATATAAATGCATAGGACACCTTCAAAGTTCATAAGAGTGACTAGATACAAATAGTTTAAAACAAGCAATATCAAGGTATGCATCAATCAACTAGTCTTGGGACAATGCACATAGAACTAAGAAAGGCCACTATGCTCTCAAAATAAGTGCATAAAGATAGAAGGTGGAGACTCAATGTAATGGTGGAAGAAAGGCCTTCATAGAAGGAAGCAGAGATTCAAGTTTCATAAAGAGCTTCCAAAAATTATGGTACTTATAGCTTTCAGCTCTCATTGCCCCTATCATAAGCATCTTGAAGATGATTAAGGTTAAAGTGAACAACCTATGGTGTACATGCTTGATGAAGTATAAGTTCGTAATCTCATGTCCCTTGAATACGAAGGCCGCTCCTCATGCTACTCAAGTTTAGTCACCGGTAAGTTCTTGTCATCGTAAGTACATGTGTATCATAGAGAACCGCCAACGGGGTACCCCTTTCCCGATGATACAGAAGAATCCCCATATCAAAATGACAAGGCAAGCAGACAACGAGCATCTCAGCAATCTTCTTATTTACCATGGGAATATGGTGCTTTTTTCTCTCTTTCCTCTTTTCATAATCTCATTTTTTTATCTTTTTCTCTTTTTTGTCAATATAGGACTCTTTTTTATAAGAAGAATGCTTCATAGACAGCTCATTATGGTTACGCTGCAGGTTTCCACCATGTCAGCATGGATTAGACCAACGGCCCAGGCGTTTCTCTAACACATATACATAACTCTAGGGACTTACAAGCTCCCCTTTCATTTCACACCGACGACATCCATAGACAAAAGAGCATGATATCAACTAGGTACAAAGTACCCGTGCAATGTTGAAAGCGTTCCCCATGACAGCATGGTTCTGCTAATCCCCAACAAATAAGTGGAAGCATATACAACATAGACGACACAATGGTTCAAGTTTATTAAGGGCAAGAAAAGTAAAGTGTGCCATCAAGTTCGTGAGAGCTTTAATCACTAGTTTGCTCATAAAAAGTTTAATTCGGAAGGTAAAAAAGCATGAATATACTTGGAATAGCATATGCTAGTAGGTAGGTATGGTGGACTCTTTGGAATAACTTGGTTTAGGGAATTGGATGCATGAGTGGAACTCATACTTGGTTGCGGAGGCTAGCAAAAGACTGGGAGCGACAAACTAAGAGAGCAATAATGGCCATAATCATGCAGAGCGACAAAACATCATTGATCAAAGCATAAAGTGATACTACAAGTTGAAAACTAAAGGATCATAAAGGCTATGGTGACTTTGGATAGTCATAACATGGTGTGAGCATGCGCCAAGTCAACCCAAATAAAGCATCAAAGAAGAATACCACAATACTATGCTTTAATATGCTAAAACAACACATGATTCATCTAAGGCACATTAAGCAATCTCAATTGTTTATAACAAGTCATGCTACAGCAAAGAATACTAAGCATAAAGCCAAAAAAATATCAAGCATGGCATGACAAAGCATAGGCCACATTCAAAAACAAGCTCTCTTTTCCACTTAAGCATGAGCTTTCCTACACTTTTCCAAACCAAACCAAACTATTTGAAAACCAATGTATGAAAGAGGGGGTACAACCAATTTATTCAGCAAACTAAGAAAACAAAGCAAACGAAAAACCAAAACGAAAACGAAAAAGAAGACGCTCCAAGAACAACACAACTGTGCATGAAACAATAAAAATGAAGCGTTTGGAAGAAACCTGGGACTTTTATTGATGAAGAAGGGGATGCCTTGGGAATCCCCAAGCTTTGACGCTTATACTTCTTGGATATTTCTTGGAGTGACACGCGTGGCATCTCCAAGCTTGAGCTTTAGTCCATCCTTCATTTCATTACTCATTCCTTCCATACACCTGAAATTTTTCCTTCATACAAAACTTCACATAATCTTTATTACCAACATTAGTGCACTCAAGATAATAGGTATTTAGGTTCAGTTCTAACACCAATAAACTTCCACTAAAACACAAGCTACTGTAGCACTTACCTCAAAAAGCTCAATTCCCCAAAAGATCTCAAAAAGGAAGCAACAAGAAGCAAATGCAGAAAACGGCAGAAATCTGTCAAAACAGACCAGCAGGTAAAGACGGATTTTTTCGAAGACCTTCTGTTGCTCAAATCAAAAAGTGTTGAACTAACGAAAGTTAGCTAACAACCTGGGGCAGAAGCACAAAAATTCACACCTCAAAAGGACGTACATATATTTTACACAAATTTTACGGTGAAGCACAAAAATCTGTTTCAGGACAACAACTTTCCCAATCATTACTTCTCTCTCATTAGAGGTTACTCTTGGCACAAAAAGCAAATAAAAAGGATAAGGAGCGGTTATTACTGAAGGAATAACTTCCAAGACTTATCTAAAACTTTTGGGTTATCTCCCAATAAGTACTTTTTTTAACGCCTTTAAGTTAGGCATAAGAAGCAAAAAGAATCAAGTGTTCTCAAATGAAGAAGCATTAAGACCAAATTTTGTTTTCATAGGAGAGGCAAAAGAAATCATCTCTCTCTTCTTAGGGAAGTGTTCTATACCTTTCTTGAGCGGGAGTTGATATTTAATGGTGCCTTCTTTCATATCAATAATGGCACCAACAGTTCTAAGAAAAGGTCTTCCCAAATTAATAGGACAAGAAGCATTGCATTCAACATCCAAAACATAGAAATCAACGGGGACATAGGCATTGTTAACCATAATAAGAACATCATTAATACTCCCCATGAGTTTATTTTTTGCATTATCATCAAGTGGGACATTCAAATAACAATCTTCAGGTGGAGGCAAATCAAGCATATCATAAATCCTTCTAGGCATAATAGAAACACTGCTATCAAGATCACATAAAGCTTTGAAATCAAAATCATTCACTTTCATATTAATGATGGGTTCCCAACCATCTTCTTGTTTTATAGGAATAGAAGCTTTATGTTTCATATTTTCTTCTTTAATCTTTATGAGAGCATCAGTAATGTGTTTTATAAAAGCCATGTTCATAGCACTAGCATTAGGACTTTTAGCAAGCTTTTGTCGGAACTTAATAACTTCAGAGATATTACAACCATCAAGATCAAAATCAAAATTATCATCTAAAGCAGTAGAGCTATTACTAGCCTCAACACTAGTGGTGGTGATAGTAGAAACACTAATGTCTCTAGCAATTTCATCTTCTCTTTCCCACTTAGCATGTAATTCAGCTAATAGTCTAACATTTTCATCAATTCTTACTTGTATGGCATTAGTAGCTGCAAAGGGATTATCATTAGTTTCAGGTTTAGCAGCCATTTTATTCAAAGAAGATTGAGCTTCAGCCAAAGATGCTATATTTCTTTCAGCATTAGAGAGTTTTTACTCAATAGTTTTATTGAAAGAAGTTTGTTTACTAATACAGTCTTTAAGCATAACTTAAAGTTCAGAGGGTGCACTCCTATTATTGTTGTAGGAATTTCCATAAGCGTTACCATTGTTGGGAGGATATGGCTTATAATTGTTGTTACAAAATTATTCATGTAGGCATTGTTGCTAAAATTGTTATTTCTTCTGAAGTTCACATCAACTTGCTCTTCTTGAGCAACCAAATAGGCTAAAGGACCATTATTTGGATCAATATGGGCTTTCCCATTCACAAGCATAGACATAATAATATCAATCTTATCACTCAAGGAGGAGGTTTCCTCAACAGAATTTACCTTCTTACCTTGTGGAGGTCTCTTAGTATGCCATTCAGAATAGTTAACCATCATATTATCCAGAAGCTTTGTTGCAGCACCCAAAGTAATGGTCATAAAGGTACCTCCAGTAGAAGAATCCAATATGTTCCTTGAAGAATAGTTCAATCCTGCATAAAAAGTTTGGATGGTCATCCAAGCAGTAAGTCCATGAGTGGGACAATTCTTAACCAAAGATTTCATTCTTTCCCAAGCTTGAGAAACATGTTCATTATCAGATTGTTTAAACTTCATTATTTCACTTATCATAGATATAATCTTAGAAGGAGGATAGTATTTTCCAATAAAAGCATCTTTGCACTTAGTCCAAGAATCAATATTATTCCTAGTTAAGGAATTCAACCACTCTTTAGCTTTTCCTCTCAAAGAGAAAGGAAACAATTTAAGCTTAATAATATCTCCATCTATATCCCTATGCTTTTGCATCTCACAAAGTTCAACAAAGTTATTTAGATGGGCAACATCATCTTCATTACTAATACCAGAATTTTTTTCTCTCATAACAAGATTGAGTAAAGCAGGTTTTATCTCAAAGAAAGTAGCTTCAGGCATAGGTGGAGCAATAGGTGTGCTCATAAATCATTGTTGTTGGTGCTAGTGAAGTCACACAACTTAGTGTTTTAAAGAGTAGTGAGTTTTTTGTGTTTTTGATAAAGAAAGCAAACTAGTGAAACTAATTTTTTTGTGTTTTTGATAAAGAAACAAGCAAACAAAATAAAAGTAACCTAAGAAAAACAAAAACTAAAGAGATTGGTTATGAGGGACTCCCCTTGTGAAGATGTCCTTAACTCCCCGGCAACGGCGCTAGAAAAATACTTGCTGACTCATGTACTAATGAGCTCGTTGGGGAACCCCAAGAGGAAGGTATGATGAGCACATCAGTAAGTTTCCCTCAGTTATGAAACCAAGGTTATAAATCCAGTAGGAGCAAGGAAACACCCCAAAGGTGTAGCTAGCTGAACTTTGGCAGGGTGCACTACCGGTGCCAACAGCAACATGGAGACCTGGACAACACAACCACAGAACTCTGCCCCTAACTTGTGATGAGGTTGTCAATCTCACTGGTTTTGCTGAAAACAAAGGATTAAAAGTATCGAGTGGAAGAAGGTAATAGTTTGTAGAAAGTAAACACAAAGCAGTAAACAGTTGATTGTAGATTGATAGTAAAAGAAAGGACCGGGGTCCATAGTTCACTAGAGGTGGCTCTCCTTAAGATAGATAGCATGTTGGGTGAAAAAATTACAGCGGGGCAATTGACAAACATCGAGAAAGCATATACTAATCATATTGACTCCTTTGAGATTCGATTGGGCATTACAAAATTATACATAGACCGCCATCCAACTGCATCTATGACTAATAATCCACCTTCAGGTTATCATCTGAACCCCCTCCAGTATTAAGTTGCAAGCAACAGATTATTGCTTTATGAATTGCGTGTAAAGTAAACAATACGATTGTTCTATGAACAAAGGATTGTTGTTTTCTCCCTAGTAGCAACAACACATCTAGTACCTTAGAGATTTATGTCACTTCCCCAGATTACCAGAGGCATGAACCCACTATCGAGCATAAATACCAACTCTTGGAGTTGCTAGCATCTACTTGGCCAAGATAGCTACTAACAACGGAAAGCATGCAAGATCACGAATAACAAAGACATGATAGAATCAATAACCAATCTGAAATAGCATCTCAATATCCATCGGATCCCCACAAACACAACATGCAGAACTACAAATAGATGATCTTGATCATGAATGAAGCTCACAAGATCTAGACATGAAAGCACAAAGGAGGAGAACCAGCCATCTAGATACTACATGGACCCGTAGTCCAGAGATGAACTACTCACACATTACACCAGAGGCTTGCATGATGATGAAGAAGGCCTCCAGGATGAATTCCCCTCTCCGGTAGGGTGTTGTGAAGAGCTTCAGATCCCTCCCGATACAGGGATGGAGATGACGGTGGCTACAGACTCTTTCGTGGAATTTTGATCGGGTCCTTAGGGTTTCCGTATTAGAGGCAATATATAGGCGGAAGGAGAGGCCGAGGGGGTGCTGTGGTCGGCCAGACCACCCCTTGGCGTGGGCCAGGCCTGGCCGCGTGGCCAGGTGGTGTGGACGGGCCCCAGCCCCTCTCTGTCTCGTATTCTGGCTCTAGATGTCTTCCGGTAAAATAGTGACTTTGGCTTTTGTCCCGTCCAATTTCGAGAATATTCATTTTCTGACTTCCTGGAACTAAAAACAGCAGAAAACAGGCAGCTGGCACTGTGGCTCTTGTTAATATGTTAGTCCAAGAAATCATATGAAAAGTACTCCAAAGTGTGGACAAAACACAAGAAAGTAGATAAAACCAAGCATGGAACATCAAAAATTATAGATACATTTGCAATGTATCAGTGGGTATCAACCCAAATGCGAGTAAGTGTTCCAAGCAGGCGGGTCATTGTAAGAATGATTGTGGTTAGGCCCTTGGGAAGAATAAGCTCCCCAATCATAAGTAGGCTGCCGATTTGAAGACTCCCCCTCATATGAGGGCTGGACCGAATCATCTGTAACCTCTCTTCTAGTATCCTGCTCCTGTTGGGAGAGCTCTCCCAAGTACGTATCAAGCTCCTCCTCAGTGAGTGACCATCCCACCCTAGTATCAAGGTTAAAAAAAACAGGTGCAGGCAAAAGAACAAATCGCTCGGACTTACTCCTTCTCCAACCAGCCTTGAGAAAGGTTATTTCATAAGACAACTCACTCAAATTAGCCCAAGAAGAAACAAATTTATGCCGTATCATGGAATTAAGGTCAAGCCTTTCTATGATAAACTGTAGGTCTAGATGATGAGGCACTAAACCATGCAATGTTAATAAACGAGAGGCGATGAGGCCTCCACAAATTCCACCTTTCTCGCGGTTGTAAGTTCTATCTCATTTTAAAGTAGCTGAGATGAACGCTAGATCATATGAGGATAGCTTATTAGCAGTTTTCCTAGCGAGAACACACTTGGCAATAAAGTAAGCAAATTAGTGAATAGATGGGAGATGAATGTTATGGATTTTCCCACTCTCCTTTGAGAATTTTCGCCCTTGGCAAATCTCTGCATACAAGTCCATGAGTGGTGCAGGTTGCTCTCTAATCCTTCCACACGATCCCCACTGAGGTACCTTAATAGCTGCACAAACGTAATCAAGAGGAAGGTCGACAACTCTATTGTAAATTTTGTAGTGGACCGTGGGGTTAGGCAAAGATTAATTAATCAAAAGTCCTGCACTACAGACATAGTTAGTTTCACAAATTGACAAGGTTCATCCTCCACAAAGTGCTCCAATCCTGCATTAGCAACCAAAGTATGGAAGTCCTAGGAAATTCCTACAGCCCTCATGAATTCAAAGCATGAATAGATGGAAGGAAAAACTTCCTCCTCTCGATGAACCTTCATAACCTCAGGCACCCTCAGTTCATGTTGGTTGAGTTGATGTTCATTCATCTTTTATTCTGAAATTTAAACATCCATTACACAAGTGATTGCAAAGTGAATACATATTGAAGGGCACTACTCATCGGGACTTGTAAGAGGCCTAAACATGCATCAAAACAATATCTCTAAGCATTGAACAAGCTTACAAGCTCTCATTACCTGTCACCTACAGCAGCAAAATACTCAAGATATAAACCACTAAACACAAATGTACTTGGACAAGCTGAGGAGTCACATACTGGAGAACAAATGCTCCAAATTTTAGCAGCAAAGACGGGCTGAGCAAGGAGATCGAAAAATCGTGGGAAAGAACAGCAAGAACGCTATTTCGAGCAAAGAACTGATGTTTTCTCGGGAGAGAGAGAGAGCAGTGGGAAGTGAGAGAGTGAGTGGAGGGCCAGGGGTGGCCCACACCATGGCCAGGCTTGCCCTTGGGCTGGCCGCACCACCAGGTGGTGTGCCTGCCTGGTAGGCCCCCCTGGTACTCTCTAGGCACTCATCTGCCCCTTTTTCCACGTAAAAATTTAATATGAATTTTCTGGAAATTTTCGAGACACTTTATTTTTGAGCAATTTTCAGGTATAGATGAATGATTTTCTGACAGAAAAAAGTTTCTGGAAAGATGCAATGACAAAACAAAGCTAAAACTTTAGAAGTTCTAAGACAACCTGACAAGCAAGCAACTAATAAAAGAAAAGTAAACTAAACGAAAGCAACAACTAAAATAGATAAAATAAAAGTAAGTGGGGCTAATCATGGTGAAAACATTGTTTTATTCATTAAAATCCCTTTGTTAACAAGGTTGATCAGGTCTTGTTACCAAAACAATTTTATATGAAACAAAACTTTATATTCCACTAATGATTATGTTACCTCAACTTTGATAGCAATGGTCCCAATCATAATAGTTTCATATTTTTCTCTTGGTATGGGAAAATATATTTCTCCAACTTGAATGCCCTCAACATGTTCAACTGAATTCAAACAATAAGTCCTATCAATCTTCTTGGGGAAATAGACAGTATGCTCCTTGTCATTAACATTAAAAGTCGCCTTTCCTTGATTACAATTAATAACAGCTCCTACGGTATTAAGAAAAGGTCTCCCAAGAATAATAGACATATTATCATCTTCAGGCATTTCAAGCACAACAAAATCAGTTAATATCAAGCAATTATGAGCCACTTGAACAGGTACATCCTCACATATACCAACATGAATAGTAGTAGATTTATCAGCCATTTGCAAAGATATGTCAGTTGGTATTAGTTTTTCCGGTTGAAGTCTCTTGTAGAGAGAAAATGCCATAACACTAGCTCCTGCTCCCAAATCACACAAAACAGTTCTAACATAACTATTTTTAATAGAGCAAGGAATGGTTGGAATCCCTAGGTCTCCAAGTTTCTTTGGAACCTTACCATTAAAGGAATAATTAGCAAGCAAAGTAGAAATTTCTTCATTAGGGATATTCCTTTTATTCGAGACAATATCCTTCATATACTTTGAATAAGGAGGCAATTTAATAGCATCAGTCAAAGGAATTTGCAAGAATAAAGGTTTCACCTACTCACAAAACTTATTATAGTGTTCATCTTCCTTTAACTTGTGTTTCTTATCAGGGAAAGGCATAGGTTTTTGGACCCAAGGCTCTCTTTCACTACCATGTTTCTTAGCAAAAAATCTTATTTAGTGTATTTAGTATTCTTAGTGTGCCTTTTAGGTGCTTCTTCAACTTTTTCTTTATTAGGAGCATCATTTTCTTCATTACCACTTTCAATTTCAACATCAGAGACAGATATACTATTAGGATCTTTAGCAGGTTCAGAGGGTTCTACAATAGTTTTATGTTTCTTTTTTCTTTTGTTAGGAGTAGTACCACTATTTTCAACTTGTTGAAAATTCTACTCAATTCTTTTAGGATGCCCCTTAGGATATAGAGGATCCTGGGTAGCAGCACCACTTCTAGTTCTAATTTCATAAGCACATTTTTCTTTAGCAGCATTAACTAGCAAGTCTTTTTGTACTTTAATAAGCTGATCAATTTGAGTTTGGACCATTTGAAAGTGTTTGACAAGCATTTTAACATAATTAGAGGTTCTTTCCACAATATCCTTCAACTCAAGAATAGCTCTTGTGTTTTCCATTAAATGATTTTGCACCCTTTTATTAAAATTATCTTGCTTAACAATAAAAATATCGAATTCTTCTAAGCATTGATTAGGAGGTTTAGAGTAAGGTATATCACCTTCATCAAAATGTTGGAGAGAGTGTACCTCAATAGTGGATGAGTGGGGAATTGGCTTAAATAATTCTTCTATAGGAGGTAATTTTTTTACGTCAGCAGCTTTAATTCCCTTCTCCTTAAGAAGTTTCTTAGCTTCCTTCATCACTTCATCATTTAGTTCAATAACTCCCCTCTTCTTAGATGTTGGTATAGGCACAGGTATAGCTGGTTCAGGAGGAGTCTAGTCTTCATAATTCTTGCTTATTTTGGCCATCAATTCCTCATCTTCCTTGGGAATCCTATTCCTGAAAACACAATCAGCACAACTATCTAGGTATGTCCTAGATTCTTCAGTTAGTCCATTATAAAGTATATTAAGAAGCTCATTCTTAGGTAATGGACATCCAGCCTGTGCATGAATCAAAACACGAAACCTTGCCCATGATTCAGCCAATATCTCTTTTTCTCCCTATTTAAAATCAAAAAGTTCCTACAAAATAGCATGTCTAGGACTAGGAGGAAAATATTTCTACAGGAAAGTACTAATCAACCAATCAGGGCTATCAATAGATCTAGGAGGTAAATTATTAAACCAAGTTTTAGCTTCTCCTTTCAGTGAAAAGGGGAAAATTTTAGCAACAAAGTTGGTGTGCATCTTAATATCATCAGAAAAAAGCCACTCATGGTAGAAAGCTCAGTCATATGTGCTACCGCACTTTCATTCTTAGTCCCACAAAAAGGTTCTTTCTCAACAATAGCTATGTAAGATAGATCAAGAGAGAAATCATAATCCTTATCTTTAATGTTTATGGGAGATGCAGCAAACTTAGAACTAGGAGACAATTTGGGTTTTATAGGACGCCTCTCAAGGAGAATCTTAATAGCACTCCTATCATGGGTGTTTTGACATTCTTTAATAAATTCATCGGTCATATCTATATAACCGTCTTCAATATCATAGCTTTCTCTAGATTCAGGTGAACTGACAGATGTAGTAGTGTCTTCATTAGGAGTTTCAGTATTTCCATCTATAGTTCTAGCAATCGTAGCATCTAGGAAAGGACCTAATGAACCACTTTTATCAAGCATAGTAGAAGCAACATCATAAGTATCAGAAGTTTCAGATTCAGCAGTAGCAACAGTGTGTGTGTAGCATGTGTATGTGGTGGTCTAAGGAACTTACTCATAACAGATGGTGAGTCAAGAGCAACATAGGTGTTTAGAACCGTACCTCTCCTTGTAGTGGATGGTAAAATAGGGACCTTGCCATCACGAGACTTTCCCATGATGGATGGATGGCAGCTAACAATATTGATTCCAAGTGAACTTGATAAATAAATCTATGCTCTCCGGCAACGGTGCCAGAAAATAGTCTTGATGACCCACAAGTATAGGGGGTGTATCACAGTATTTTCGAGGGAAGTGAAATCCAATTTATTGATTCGATACAAGGGGAGCCAAAGAATATTTATAAGCCTTAACAACCGAGTTCTCAATTCAGCTGCACCTGGAAACGATCTTTGCTCACAGAGTTTATCAGTAGCAACAGATTTGTAGTAGCAATAGTAAAGTAACAGCAGTAGTAAAGGTAAAGACAGTAGTAACAATTGCAGTAAACAGTACGATTAAAGCACGGTAGGCATAGGGATGGATGAATGGGCGTTGTAGGGACAAGACAATTCACATGGCAATCAAGACATAGGGTATTTGCAGATAAATAAGATAAAGCATCCAAGTACTAAATAATCATAGGCATGTGTTCCATATATAGTCATACGTGCTCGCAATGAGAACTTGCAGAACATCTTTTGTCCTGCCAGCCTGTTTGCAGCGGGGCCTCAAGGGAACTACTAGCAATTAAGGTGCTCCTTTTAATAGAGCACTGGAGCAAAGCATTAATACTCCATGAACACATGTGATCCTCACATCAAAGCCATTCCCTCCGGTTATCCCGATTGCTGTCACTTCGGGGCCTTTGGTTCCGGACAACAATATGTGTATACAACTTGCAGGTAAGACCAAAAACAATACTATCATAATGAATCAATAACATGTTCAGACCTGAAATCATGGCACTCAGGCCCTAGTGACAAGCATTAAGCATAACAAGTTGCAGCAAAGTCAAAAAGCACTAATAGTACATATTAGGCACCATGCCCTAACAATATAATGCCATTACATGAACGATCTCATCCAATCCCAACCATCCCCATAGCCTACAGCGGGGGATTACTCACTCATGGATGGGGGAAACATGAATGAACGATGGAGAATTGATGGTGATGATCTCCTCCAATTCCCCGTCCGGGTAGGGTGCCAGAACGGAGTTTCTAGTTCCGTTTCGTGGAATCTGGTGGTGGCAGCAAAGCGGAACTCCTTCTAGAAAAACGCCGAACCCCCTGGGTTTTTAGGTGAGGAGGCAACTTATAGGCGAAGAGGGAGGCCGATGGGGGTGACCGAGGTGGCCACACCACCCCTAGGCGCGGCCTGGCCTGGCGCACGTGGACAGGTGGTGTGGGCCCCTCGTGGCCCTACTCCGTCTCGTCGTCTGGCTCCACGAGTCTTCTGGTGAAATAGGATTTTAGGCATATTTTCTAGATTTTTCCTGATACTTGATTTTCTGCACAAAAACTAGACACCAAGGTAATTTTGTTGAAAACAGCGTCAGTCCGTGTTAGTTGTATCCAAATCACACAAGTTTAGAAGAAAAATAATAGCAAAAGTGTTCAGGAAACTAGATACGTTTTGGACATATCAGGGATACAATATTCACCTTCTTTTGTCGGCATGACCATGCGAACTCGATCTCTTGCTACCGGCGCTTCCATCTGGAGTTTTTACTTCATCTTCAAATTCTTTTGGGCTAAATACATAACTTGCTTCAATCCAAGGCTTGCGATTGTAAGTTGCTTCTCGGTATTTCTATATGACGCTTATCATGAGTGGAATATGGTCAATGCTATTGATCTAATCCTCAAAATGATGGTGTTTAACTCTTGTGAAATTGAGTTGTACCGTGATAATATCTATATCATATTCAAGTATCTTTGGCAACCCGGAGGTTTCTTAAAGAACTATGGTGGATTCTCATCCGATTGTCGTGCTTCAGATCTTTTTGAACTCCATATCTGCAAGGTTCTCTTTGATATGAGAGGATCTCATTCTTTTCATCTCTGATAGCTTTGCTTAAATGTGTGAGTTGTCATCGGGTCTTATCCAGATCTCTCCTCTTTTCAACGGGTGATCCAATCAACAAGGTGAATAAGCTAGTATCTCTTTTCTCTCATGAAGGGCTAGATAATCTATTCTCCCAATGCATCTCTTCTAACACAAATCCCTGCTCTTAATGTTGATCTTTCAAAGAGCGTTGAACACAAAAAGTTTTTTGAGCATTTGTTTGTTCTCTCGCCTCATGAACTTGGTATTCTTGGAACATCTCGATAATTCTTGGTGGTATATCATAACGGTATACCTGCCTATTCTATATCAATGGAGGAACATGGAAGAACATCTCCTTTTCTCTCAAGCTTTGTGAACATCGCATGTGTGCAAAGTTCTCAAAGTGTGAAGTCTGACTTTTTGAGGTCACCTATCATGGCCACGTCCTTCTGCTCAAGACATTGCTACAATTCTGGAATCAACAAGCCCATTGTTAATTCCATCCTCCACCTTCAATAAACTCCGGAGCTCTACCCTTGCTTTGATAAGTAATTCTCGCCGCCTTGTTGAAGAATTCCTCGGGACTGCTAAATCTCTCTTGGACCTTCTTAAGAAGGACAAGACGTTATGTTGGTCTTCCGTTGATCAAGAAACTTTGGAAACCCTTTCTCTTTATCTTCTATCCTCAAATCCACTGGATGCCGTGAAGACTTTCCAGATCTTTCATTTTTCCTCTATTCAAGACCTTGGTGCTTTTCTTGTTCTATCTATCAAATCTTTTATCTATCTCCGTGATCTTTGTTCATATCTTTCTGATGACTTGGGTTTTCCAACACGATGATAACATCATCATCTTTATCTACTTTGGATCCGACGAAGTGTTTGCATCACATCTTTGTTTTCTTATGAAGCTTCATGAGTTCTTATTAAGATCACCAGTCTAAATTTCTGAGAGTTAGGCTGCGTGATTTTCTTATTCATGTACGGATTAATGCTTTGGGTATGGGTGGAGTCATGACCATACCACTAATCTTATCATTCGCTCTTGTACATTGAATTGGTGGATTAATGCGATTTCACTCATTCCATGGAAGTCAGAAGTGGCCTTTATCTCTTGATACTTTTACTTCTGTCCTTGTTTTCTGGAGTGTTCTCTCGACAAATGTGATCAATAATCGATTGTTGGTGGTCTCGTATATTTTCAAGATGGAGCAAAATCTTCAACAATCTAGTGAAAACAAATGCAAAATCTTCTCAGTTCTCTTCATTCTACCAGAGCTCGACATCGTCAAACAAGATGTTGTCAAATTCCTTTCTCTTGGTAAAGCCAATTATGGTTGATGCCATCATTCGCAAAATCTATTGCAATAACCTTTTGGTTAAGGAAAGCAATAAGCATCTCTACAATAAACTCCAGATCTTCAACATTCAACTTCTTCTCAGGATCCCAGATAAACTAGCATCACCTCCTTCTCTTGAAGATATATCTGCGCATCTCAGTAGTGCGATCCTTTGGTCCTTACCGGCGCAAGAAGAATCTAATCCGAGAATTCATGAACCCAAATCTTTCTATCAATATCAAGGGAATCCGTTGTTCGAAGGCAATCTTGTTTCTCCAAACTTCATTTCTTAAATCCGAGGGAAGAGACAATGCTATTTTCATAGTGATTGGTAACTTCTCCAAAGTCATTCCTTTCTTTCGGTAAAACAAGGAATCATCTCCACTTGCATCTTTGATCTTTAATCCTAACGATGTGTCTTTTCTTTCTATATGATACACCGTCTTTCATAATTCTTCCAAGAAGTGTTTCTATTTTTTATTGTGTTTCTCGAGAGCACTGGAGCTATGTTCATCCTATCTTTCTCATCTCACAATATTTCTCTAGGTTCTTTCAAGTCCTTTGTTTCTAAGTAGCAAAACGCAAGACTCACAACAAGTCTAGCAAGTTTTGCAAGGTGTAATGGTCGCACCATTCTGTTGGTCATCAACTTGGGAATGCGAGGATCACTTTTGTTCGGACACCCGCCTCTCATTGTGCCTTTTTCTTTTTCCTAGGAATCTCAGGGCAAGATTCTTGTTTAGTGGGGGGGGAGTTGTAGCATCCGAATTGTCTAACAATTGTAATGCTACTTGCCTAGTCTATATATTCCTACTTCCTATATATATTTATTGCATCATCATTATATCATGCTCATGTCACCATGCCATAATGCATTTGAGCATCATATAAAACCCTTTTTCCATTGGCTCTTCTCTCATATGCATTTGTTTTATTAATTGTATTGCCTCTTAGTAAAAGTAGTTGCTTCTTAATATAATGTATTTGCATCTTGTTATATGCTAAATGCCCAATATGAGTTTATATCTCTTTAAATCTTCTCCATCTACCAACATGCCATGTCATCTTCCGATGGATCTCATCTTACTTCTACCATATACATGTATGTGGGCATCTCAATTTAATCTTGGTATTTTAATTCTTGCCGCACACATTTATATGGTTCCAAATACTACTATTCACATCTACATGGCTACCTTAGGATTTGATCCAAACACATCTTAAATATGCCATGTGCCCGTCCTCCACAATTCTTGTTATTTGTAGTACTTTTATGACCATCTATATCATGCACACACATTTTTGTCTTCGCAAAATGCCACACATGCATATAGGATGCAATTGCATATCACATGCGATAATAAGCCATTTATCTAGTCACATTTTTGGCCCGTTTAAAAGTTATAAAAGGTTTTCTTATTTGACTAAAAGCAAAAATTGACACTAAATCTGTCTAAAGTTTTGGCCTAAAACTAGTCTCATCTAGTCTAGTTTGGACTATATAAAAATTCTAATCTCCTTCTTTTTTATACACCTACACACACCTTACCTCTCACCTAGCTAATCTACACCTACATATGCATGCAAGCACACACACACCATGTATCCTAGCTAGTATATCTAGCTAAACCTAACCTTCTTTTTCTTTCTAGTTCATCTATCTACCGAACCATGCCAAGCTAGCTCTACATGGTGCACCAGACCTCATCCATCGATCAAACCAGACCAACTCGGCCGGGAGTGGACAGCCAGTCGAGCCCTTCCTTGCCTCTATGTTGCAACCTGACCTGAACCAAGTGGACCACGAGAGCGAGCCCTTCTCCTGTGAGTCGTCTCCCTCACAATCTCGTGCCCAGTGCCAGCTAAGCCGTGCTCACGCCCTTGCCGTGTCGCCTCTCTTTTGCTTGGCCATAAACCGCAGCAGCTGCAGCCTCTCCAGTTCGGCCCTATCCTCCCAACCACTCCCAGATCGAAATCTGGGAGGACGCCATCCCCATCTCCAAGCAAAACCAGCCCAGCCCTTAACCCCCAGCCTAACCGTGCCATGGTCGCCGCCTTGCCGTTGCCACTCTGCTGATTCTCGCTGTCGGAAGCTGCGGCAAGTGAAGAGGAGCTCCGCGTCGACCTAGCTGGAGCAGAGCGGTACACGGAGCAAGGAGAATAAGGCCACAGCCTCGGCGTCGTGGAGCAGTACCAGGAGGAGCAGGCCGAGCACGCGAGTACGTCGACGCTGCCCGCGCGCTCGCCGCCGTTCACCGTCGACCTCTTCTCCCCTTCGCCCCCGCATGCTCTGGCTCGGCCTGGGACGCGCGCAAGGTGAGTTTTGCATACCCTGGCAACCCTAGCATCTCGCCGTCCTTTGGTCCCTCGCTCGCCAGCGGCCCGCGTACTCCCCAGTCACCGCCGCTCGCTCGTCGCGCCGCACGCGGACAGCAGCAATAGCAGCCAGTCGCCTCTGTTTCCTCGATCTTTCCGGCAATCTCCGTACCCCTCTGGCGCCACCTAGTACACACCGGCCTAGAAGGGTCAACGAGCTTCCTCTAGGATCAAACGGGGCACGTATTGGTCGCCTAAATCTCTCAAGATCATCCGGCGAAGTGGGAAACATTTCGTTGTTTCGTTCGTCAGTTTTCTGTCAGCCGACACCATTGTTTTTGCCTCTGTTCCCTTCGAGCTAACTTCATACACAGTTGACCTCTGGTGATTTCCTTGTTTCCTCTAAGCGCAGCTTCAAACCGTTTTGAAATCTGTTCACCCTTGTTTCCTCTAAGCGCAGCTTCAAACCGTTTTGAAAACGGAACATCATATCTCTTATAATCATCAGGCAAAGTTCGCTGTAGCTACCTACAATCGCGTGATTCAATTTCAATTACGATCGGTTTAATCCGACGTGCTCTTGACCATTTATCAAGAAACCCCCTGGTTTTTATTCTTTGTAACCTGCAGCCCAATCATCACGCTGGCCCATGAGTCAGTGAGCTGGGCTAGATTTAGCCCAGTAACAAAAGTTTTGGTTTGTTCTCTCCTTTTTCAGAAATTGAATAAAATAACTCCTTGCATATTAATTCATATATTTAAAATGGCAAATGCAATTTTAACATATGATATATGTTATCTGATCAGAATAATGCCAGGAATTCAAATATTCCATCCAAGATAATTTTTGAGAAATTTAAAATTTTGAAATTATTGAAATGTCAATAAATGACTTTTCTAAATAAATCTATAACTATAATTCCGTAAATCCAAATTCGACAAATAATATGTCTAAATTGATCAGCGACGAGCCGTTCTAATTATGCATTCCATGATATGAATTGATGCATGCATCGTATAAATACTTAAAAATCGGAATGGTTTATGCAAGTAAAACTTGACCAAATAATTAACAAAAGTGCTTATTTCTTGTTTCCATACCTCAACCTTGCCATGCTATGTTAAGCCATGCAATTGTGCATCATCCCATCATGGCATAGCTTGTTTGCTTCTTGCATATGATTTTCACGATTGTGCAATGTATTTATTTTGGCCCTTGTGTGTTTGGTTTTTATCCGGATAAACACTAAGCAAGGAGAATACCAGGAGGCTCAGGAGTATTATCTGGATCTTTCTTATTCCGCAATAGAACTGCTAGGCAAGCAATTCCCCATGCTTGCATACATATAGTACCTATACTTCTATCTTACTCTTGCATCATTGAGTCGCGATTGCATTAAATTGAATCTCAAGTATTGCATAGCCTTTATTTTTAAACCCCACCAAAGCTTGTACCTCAATCCCATGAACCATTACTACATGAGTTGTTTGAGCCATATGAGTCGTAGAATTGCATGTGTAGGGTTTGTGCGAGTCTTTGGAAAATAAGGTACCTAAATAACTTAATCTGAGTAGTAATGGGATAACTAATAAAAGAGGCACCAGTGGGCATTATCTATTATTTGGTTCTTTAAGCTCACTTGTGTCTCGTAGGATCTCGAGTACTTTATTCCTGTTTCTTGACTATTCGCACTATCCACATACGGGAGACTCTATGGACCCCCCCTTCACTTGAGCTTGATTCACACTTTATTTCTTGGGGCCACAAACTAGTTTGGGGCTTTATTACTATCATGTACTTATGTCATACGTTACTGCTTTATTTATGATTGTGCGTGGAGCACCTGTACTGTTTTGGACTTGTGACATGTGTCCACGGTATTGACAAGCCCAATCACACTTTTGGGTTCCCAGTCGTTTACATCCATCTACATAAACCTTGGGTCTGTCTCGGAGCCAGCCAACTTCGTAGAGGTTACCTTAAATTGGTGCCCCCCGAAATAATTGATGAATCCTGTGAATGTATTGTCGTGAGGCCTCGTTACATTTTATTTGGTTCTTCTCGAGGTTGATCGTGCGTGTGTTTCTCCTTGTGCACCCGTGTAGGGTAAATCTTTCTAAAAGCCGTGTCCGCGGTTATGGACGACTTGGAGCATAGTTTATTGATCATATACAAGCATAACTAAAGTACCACATTTAATTTGACTAAGACATGACTAGTACATAGAGCAACACTCATGAAATGGTTAATAAAATTGCCAACGGATCGGATGTTCTTCCGCCTTCTCATTGGTAAACGAGAAGGAGGGCGAGCGATGTTTGTTCATGTTGCTAACATAACTGTTGCTATTAATTAATAGGCATCCATCCATCTTTGGTTGGATGGATGTGTAGAGTGTCTTTATAAAACTTTGTAGCCATTATCTTTCGCTGCAACTACGTCACCCTAGGTCGTTCTCTTTAGATGCATTAAGACTTGCTGAGTACCCCTAAGGTCTCACACGATAAATATTTGGTTTAGATGGACAGGTATAATCCCAGGAAGGCTACTGGGTCAAAGAGACCAATGATGGTGGCAACGACTGTCCGATGTAGAGATTTCCAGGGATGGAGATCCATGAGAGCTGTGGGCAGGATGCTTATTTTCTGGACATCTTATGCCAATTTGCTTCTTATCCATACTCGGATCATGTTTTCCTCTTCCGCTTGCTACTATGTTGATTGATGTATGAGGATGTATCCTAAACTATTATCTCTATCTAGAATATTTGGATCTTGCCATATGGCATTGAATATTTATGTTTCTAGATAGTGTGAATCTGATGTCTATTGTAAGTCGCAGACATATATACTCATTTGTGTATGTCGTGGTTGCATTACCTATCGCTTATGCCGCTTGCTCTAGCCCCGATGTTCTTAAAAGTGGATAGGGTGGTCGGCTGGTACCGTGCCTTGCTCTGCTTCGACGGGCCTACACGTAGGTGGCCTTGGGCCTCCACGGTAGAATCCCTTATCCACTTTTGGGTTCATCCAGGGTCGAGCTTAGAAGTAATGTCCGAGGTATTACACTGCCCTTCCTGGTTCATCCCACCAACGGGATCCACCACAGGTGGCTGGAACGGATCCAGTCCTAGGATCGGCCTGTGGGCCAGGAAGGGCTCGAGCATGGTTGCAACGGCCCGAACTGGCCCATCCAGCGGCCCAGTGCCATTCTCCACCGTCGTCTCCAGTCGAGCAGAACGGAGTGAGAACGGGGGGTTCGTGAACCTGCCCGACGCGATCTCGTCAGCAGCAGTCAACACATCGCTCCCACTCGCTTCAACCCTCGATGGATTGCTTCAACACTAGTGCCAGAGGAGACAGCTGGCATGTGGCCATTGAGCCGGCAACTTTCGGTTTGGATGGTAGCGACCTCGCTGACCACCGCTGCAGAAGCCTACTTCTCTCCTTTTGCTTTACGACCACCATTCCGGCCCCTTCTCCGGTTCCTGCTCTGGCTTTTCCTCTAAGTCTCATCGCCTAGCAAGGGAGAGCTGGCGGGTGCAGAGCTCGCCCCACCAGTGTTGGTCCCCATCTTGCCAATTTCTTCTTTGATCCTAGCCTTGTGCCACTATGCTTTCTGTTTCAGAGGCCGCTTTTGGCATCGAGACAAGGGTTGGGCAACGTCGTGGGTCCTGAGATGAAACATCACACCCTCTGAAATTAGCCTTCTCCACATTTAGTTTGATAGCACTTGTGAGGTAATCATCCATACCCAGGTTCAGTAGACCTTCAGCTAACATACAGAATGATAAAAAATATGGTATGAAATCCTTATCTGTCATTTATACCAAGAAAGAAAAATCTTCTTCCACCACGATAGAGACACAAACGTAAAACAATCTTAAATGTGAAATCATCAGGAGGCTCACCAACTTCTGTTATCTCCCTGAAAAGATTCAGAGCATCTCAACATTATCTTCTAAGAGCACTAAGCTCCCTAGAATTGGTGAGCTGTCGTTGCTTCTAGCGATGGCATTTGGTTTTCTCTGCATGCAAGCACCTGCCGTGTTGCGTTGCAACGTTGACCATATAGATATGTTTCTATTATTCTTTGTCGGTGGGGTGACCGTCAGATGCCTTTGCCAAAGCACATTGGCTCACCTCCTCTTTGTCGGTCCAACCAATTCCATCGCCAACCTCTGGTCCGCTCTCGTGCTGTCGGCCCGCCCATGAATGCCTCTAACCAATAGGTATGGTCATGGCCGCTCACAGATCCCTCGCTGGCCGCCACCGACTCAAGCCTCCGCGCAACGCATGCTGCCCCCTATTCCTCCCGCCCCACACTACATCGTTGCTCCTTCCATGTCCCGCATCCTCCTGTTGCCGTTAGTGCCTTCCTCCAGATCCTGTTCCTCCCACATATTCCTTTGCTCCCCGCGCTCTGCCGTTGGGCAGCGAGACGGCCATTGATGTCTACGCACTTCTATTCTTGTAGACAGTTGTTAGGCCTCCAAGTGCAGAGGTTTGTAGAACATCAGCAAGTTTTTGTTGGAAATATGCCCTAGAGACAAACAGTAGTAAGGACTATTATCATATTTCATATAGTTTATGATTAAGTTTTATATCATGCTATAACTGTGTTGAGTGGAAACATCAATACACGTGTGATATACAAACAACTAGGGGTTCTCAGTGAAACTCTAGTCACTGGTTCATTGGTCAACAGATGATCATGTTTCCTGATCATGTGGCATTTATGCCAGTTGGAAATAAGGTCATCTCATTTGGAGAATGAGATGATGAACCAATACCCAACCTAAACATCGTGACCCGATCATGTCACGAAGTTAAAGTTACGATGATTAGAAATGGATCCTCGTAGACTATTCCTTAGACTCTAAGGCTATATAAATCACTGTCTCCCGAGAGTGCTTAGATAGCATCAAACGCCATATGGTAAAATGGTGGTTATAAAGGTGTGTTCAGGTATTTGGAGGAAACCGTAGAGGCAATATATGTCAAGAGCGGGATTTGTTCGTCCATGTGACGGGAAGATACTCAAGGGCCCACTCGGAGAAGTTATATCCAATAGCTGCGCAGCATGTGATTAGATCACGAGGATATCACTTGTCAGAACGAGTCAAGTAGCCTTGTTCAGTAACGAGATTGAACACGACATTGTGATGTCATTGATCAGATCTCGGGCAATGCAAGTATCGAGTGACAAAGGGAATAAGACATGACTGTCCCGGTTCAAACGACGAAAGATCTTCGTGGAACGCACAGGGGTCACATGGCCATCCAGGTCCCTCTATCAATCATTGGTGTGGGAGTGTCCCGACCATGTCTAGAGTGTTCCCGGACCGTGGGGGTATCACGCTTAAGGGCTTGATGATGCTTAGAGAGCCTTCATAGGATCGGTGGAATCACCGAAGAAGAGAAGGGAGAAAACCGGAAGGGTTTCGGTAAGTCCGGAGGATGTCCGCAGTGGAGGTGGAAGGTGTTCCATGGCCACGGAGATTGAATAATATGTGAATTAATATTAAATATTGATTTAATCATTTATTCATAATTATTTAATAAAGAGAAAATCAATTAAAGGTCAGAAAGGATTAATGGGCCAATTCCGGAGGGAGAGAGCCCATTAGGGGAAAGGAGAGAGGGAGAAGGGGCAAGGGGGAGGCCGACTGGGCCTAGCCCCCCCCCCCCCCCGCGTGGGGCCCACTAGGTGGCCGGCGGCCACCTCCTCCCCCCTCCTCTCCTTTAGTCCCACCCCAGGACTTTGGGGGAGGTAGTACCTCCCCTCCCCTATATAAAGTGGGGTATTTGGCCAAGATAAATACACCAATAATCAATAAAGGTCTCCCCACTTTTGGGAGGACCTCCAATTGATATTTTCTCTCTCCCCCTCTCTCTCGTGACCGTGGTCCCAAGTCTGGACTGCGCGAGGGAGAGACATATTCACCGCAGAGCGCCGTCGTGCTGTGGGATTCTGATCCGGGAGCTCTACTTCTGCAACTGCTGCTGTATCAGGGAAGCGAGAGTCATCTTTAGGCACCGGATGTGTGTAACTCCCCGCGAGGTGTCGCACTTGAGGCACTCAAGTTGTTGGAGCTAGAAGGAGCGCAAGGACTTCATCACGACCTTGAGGTCGGCTTCGGCTCATCTACATCAACCACGCTCTCCTGAGCGTTGACAACACTTTTCGGTCTTCAAGGGTAAGTTCGTGAAAAGCCCCTCCCGTTACTGTATTACTAATAGATAGGTCCTGGCTACTTCAGGGGTTCAGGGGCGTAGAGTAAAATTTATTGTTTTTATGCGCGGAACCCCTACAGTGGTATCAGAGCTAGATCTATGCGTAGTAATGCTAGTACGGGTAGAACACACGAGATGTAGCGTGTGGGCGTTGATCTTTTAGTTGTTACCCTCCCACATGTACTTGTGTATACCACAGTAATGCTTGATGAAGCGGCCCCCAACCGACTTTACGCGTTCATTCGCGAGACTGGTCCACGCTTGATATACGGCTTGTACCGTATAAAGTGGCTTAGGGGGGTGTCTGTCTCTCTCGCATTAGTTCGTATACCATTTGCAATGGAGGGCCCCGAAAGGGGTGTAGTAGAGACAACTGTTTGACCAGCGTTGTGCTGAAAGTTCGTAGGTAAGAACGGTTCTTGTGCGAAAACCCATTCAGCCACGTAAAACATGCAAAGATAAAGTAAAGGTGTCTAACTTTGTTTTGCAGGGGGCGTTGCTTTGTGATATGGTTGTGGCAAAAGTAAAATAATTACCTTTTGTTACATAGTAGTAGATGGTTACGAAGGTGACAAACTACCACGCCGGAATGACACCGATACGCTTGTGTCTACGGCGCCGGAACCCGGTGACGGCGGATGGAGATCACGACGTCAAGGACCATATCACATAGCATTTACATTCAATGTTATTGTTTGTATGTCTTATTGTGTGCTAGTATTAGTACTCGACGGTAGCCTAATAAGATGATCCCTGTTAAAATAACCAGCGATTGTGTTCCCCCTTAGTGTGCACCACCAAGAAAGTTCTTCGGTATGAGGCATGTCGTGATGATTGGGTGTCAGACATATCTACGTTCACATACAGTGGGTGTAAGCCATGTTGCACAGCAAAAACACTAAGGTTGAGTTGGCGAGTCTAGCATGTACAGACATGGCCTCGGAACGCGGATGGTCAAAAGATCAAGCACGAGTCGCATGAATGATGTGACCAACGTTTAGCGTCCACCCTTGAACCCACATTGATGGCGTGATGATCGGGGGAGATGTGGCTGATAGGGGTCGTGTTATCACTAGGAACCCTTTTGGGGATAGGTGTTCCTGAGTGGAGTTATTATTAACTCATTTAATTATAAACTTAGTATAAATTCCTTTTGCAATTATAAATGTAGATGGGATCTTTTGTGTTGACAATTGAATGGTTAGAAGGAGAGAAGCTCGGATTAGATGGATCGAACTTCTCTATTTGGGTTGCCAGTCTCCATGTTCTCCTTAGCGAGAATGACATGGTCGACTACATACTCGACGGGATGGATTTGGATCCGTCCACGGATCTTGAGACCCTAGAGGAGCGGAAAGACCGCTATCTCCGTCGGGAGATGGCCTCCTATATTTCAGTTGTGATGCGTTTCAGAGTGGTGGACGAGCTGTGGCCTTTCATGGGTGATGTCAACCCTCGTTCGGTGATGCCGCAGCTTAGCACACATTTCGTGGATCGGACACGCATTTGGGAGCATGAGTTGATGGGAGACTTCCTCTCTATTAAGATGGAGGAGAACTCATCACTTGACAGCCACTTGCAGCACATGCATTATGTGTACATGAGGCCAGCATACTTCCTGGACGTCTGGATTACAGGCTCTTTTGCAAATGTTGCTGTGCTGCGGTTGCTGCCACCAAGCTACCAAGCACAAGTCAGGACTTGCGTAATGAGGGGCGACATGGAAATGGAGTTCCACCGGTTCATGACACATCTCAGGAATGTGTTGGTTGAACCACATGTCGCTTAGGTCATCAACGACAAAGGTATATATTTGATATACAGTTTTATAAATGTTATAATCTTGCAAACACATTGAAGTGATAAGTATATCTGATACTTGTTCTGTTTTGATGAAAACAGGTCCTTCTGCATGAAAGGTGCTTGCTGGAGAGGAGGTGACGTTGCGTGTTGATGGCGAGCATGATGATGATGGCCGACGACACTCTCCCTCGACATTTATCATTTAGTTTGTGTTTTAGGATGATTAATGTAATCAAGAGATTGTGAACTTCTTTAGTGTGTCCCACATTTCGTGAGACGGTTATTCATATGAGTTTGTAACAAACAGTTGTTCTGCTTTTATGAATGATTTCTATTCGTGTTCATATCTTGTTTGATTATGTGTGAATTATCCTTATTGTTTGAAACTAATTGATAATGCATGAACATTTGTAAAATATTAAAATGCCTTGTTTAAAATACCCAACTTAATGATATTTCATTAATGAACGAAACCAATGTTTGAATTCAAAGTTATGTGATAATATGTGAAAGTCATTCGATTTCTTGTCACATATAAATCATGCCTAAGTTCAGCAAAATAACTTGAACACCGTGTATTACTTGAATACAAAGTGTTTAAAGAATTGTTAAAAGTAAATACATATTCGATGTATTGGGCTTTAACGAAAATGGTAATTATCATTATATGATTATTTAAATGTGTAAAGTAGTTTACCAAAGGAAACATGAATATGAAACTATTTGATTTGATCAAAGTGTTTCATCAATAAAAGGGTATAAGTATAAAAGAGAATCTAATTACTATGATTTGATCAATAGTAATGAAATTCGAATTTATAAGAATGGCATAAAAGAAACTGTGGAATGCAAAGTGTTTTGAAACGTCAAACTAAAAAGCATCACAATGTGATATTAGATATCAAAGGGGTTGAATAGAAGGCACCAAATAAATTGTTGTAGTGTATATGTAGAGACCATTAGCTTAGAAATAGTTAGCACTCAATTAGAATGTAGTAAACCATTTGAATTCGTGAAAGTTTTGGTGTTATTCGATATAACCAAAACAATAGCGAATAAAACCTTGTAGTGTATTCATTAGAAACTTTGAATACAAAACCCATAGCTCAGACCAAAAGGAAAGCAAGATTCGTATTGCTTGGATTTTGGTGCATTCTTGAGAAAGCTCACTTCTAGTGATGTTTCTTAATTATGGAGCAAATGGGAATTAGTGTGAAACACGATGAGGATTCAAAACCCTGCATCAGAGTGTTGACAAGCGCAACAGACAACGTTTCTGAACGATTCTCTTCACAGAAGGAAAGAATCAATGATTTTGATCATTGTGTTTTCCCTCCACTATTGTTTCTTACTACATGAAGTAGGATTCAAAATGTAAATCCATATCTTATATGGAGACATTTGTGAATCACTTGTCATGATTTTTTGGAATATTACATACCTACGAACTATAGAGGAAATAATGGTAAACTAAATTATGAGAAATCCTAGAAGCAAAATTCCCTTGAGATTAGAAAGCAATTCGTTGCTGAATCTCACAAGTAAAAGGAGTTACTTGAATTTTCCCAATGAATGCAAAGCCATAGTAAGAAAAAGGGGTAATGACAAAAGCACAATTTGTCAAGTATTGGACAAATTCAAATGAATTTGATTCATCTATGCTTAATGTCTAGTGGATTTAAAACTAGTAAAGTACTAGTATCTCATAGTAAATCTCCAAGTTTGATATTTGATCAAAAGATTTTGAAGTTATTCAAAACAGTAAGGAGATATGCAATTTGCATAAAATTGAGTGCGAGCTATAAAAGTCTTCCTAAAACAATATGTGATTGACATATTTTTAAATGGGAGCAACATAAGTCCCAAATTAAAATATGTAGGAACATATTTTGAGTGGGAGCTTATAGGAGTAATTCTTAAGTATGTTAAGGATGAAAGTGCAAATACTTATAAATAATGATTTATAAGGTGTAGAAGTTGATAATAGGTGTATTATGATATTATGTAGTATTCCTTAAGGGATTCTGAAAAGGGTTTCAGAATAGAAGTTAATTAAGGAACTGGTCCTTAACAACTCAAATTAGGAATAGCATTAAGTTTTACATCGATGGTTAAAAGAAAGAAAAGGATGATCACGATCCACTATGTTGAGACATAGGTTCTGTCTTAGTAAACCATGATGATAACTTAGCATGATAGGTGATCCAAATGAGGAACGTTTAAAAGTGATCAAGTTTGAATCATGGAACGTTGAGCTAAGTCTTGTCTGTAGTGTCTAGTAGAGAACTGTAGACATGTTTTCCAAATCCATAAAGGATAACATATGTTAAAGCATAAAGAGTTATGTTATAAGGGAATATGTTGGAAACTCATGTAGATACCAATTAAAGTCAAGTAGGAAGCGAGGTGAACAAAACATCGAAAGTTGCACAGAGTGCACTAGTGTTTTGATGAATACATTTAGAATAATAGATAAGGGTACCATCTAAAGTGTTGTATAATGTTATGGCGGTTCTAGTTCGCTTTTAACGTAGAATGATGTGTCCCAGGGCACAGTGCCCATGAGAAACCCCTCGATGTTGATCTAACGTCACTGTAGGCTCCTAGAATCAGGCCTCGTTCTGCTGCCATAGCGATGATGCATTCACACAGATGCTATCATGTGATGATAAAGTATTAATTTCAATCAAGGTGACATTAGTAAGTTGCAAAGGATATGGGACTGTAAAGTACAGACCCAAGACTCAACCTCTTCCATGAGCAAGCATGTTCAGGGTACCGGGTATATGGTGCCAATGATTGAGAACAAAATGCAGCTAGTGTATTTCTACTTTAGTGCAAGTGGGAGACTGTTGGAAATATGCCCAAGAGACAAATAGTAGTAAGGACTATTATCATATTTCATATAGTTTATGATTAAGTTTTATATCATGCTATAACTGTATTCAGTGGAAACATCAATACACGTGTGATATAAAAACAACTAGGGGTTCTTAGTGAAACTCTAGTCACTGGTTCATTGGTCAACAGATGATCATGTTTCCTGATCATGTGGCATTTATGCCAGTTGGAAATGAGGTCATCTCATTCGGAGAATGAGATGATGAACCAATACCCAACCTAAACATCGTGACCTGATCATGTCATGAAGTTCAAGTTACGATGATTAGAAATGGATCCTCGTAGACTATTCCTTAGACCGTGAGGCTATATCAATCACTATCTCCCGAGAGTGCTTAGATAGCATCAAACGCCATCTGGTAAAACGGTGGTTATAAAGGTGTGTTCAGGTATTCGGAGGAAACCGTAGAGGCAATATATGTCAAGAGCGGGATTTGTCCGTCCATGTGACGGGAAGATACTCAAGGGCCCACTCGGAGAAGTTATATCCAATAGCTGCGCAGCATGTGATTAGATCACGAGGATATCACTTGTCGGAACGAGTCAAGTAGCGTTGTTCAGTAACGAGATTGAACACGACCTGGTGATGTCATTGATCAGATCTCGGGCAATGCAAGTATCGAGTGACAAAGGGAATAAGACACGATTGTCCCGGTTCAAATGACGAAATATCTTCGTGGAACGCACAGGGGTCACATGGCCATCCAGGTCCCTCTGTTGATCATTGGTGCGGGAGTGTCCCGACCATTCTGGAGTGTTCCTGAACTATGGGGGTATCACGCTTAAGGGCTTGATAATGCTTAGAGAGTGTTTATAGGATCGGTGGAATCACCGAAGAAGAGAAGGGAGAAAACCGGAAGGGTTTCGGTAAGTGCGGAGGATGTCCGGAGTGGAGGTGGAATGTGTTCCATGGCCACGGTGATTGAATAATATGTGAATGAATGTTAAATATTGATTTAATCATTTATTCATAATTATTTAATAAAGAGAAAATCAATTAAAGGTCAAAAAGTCTTAATGGGCCAATTCCGGAGGGAGAGGGCCCATTAGGGGAAAAGAGAGAGGGATAAGGGGCAAGGGGAGGCCGGCTGGGCCTAGCCCCCCTGCGCGGATCCCACTAGGTGGCCGGTGGCCACCTCCTCCCCCCTCCTCTCCTTTAGTCCCACCCCGGGACTTTGGGGGAGGTAGTACCTCCCCACCTATATAAAGTGGGGTATTTGGCCAAGATAAATACACCAATAATCAATAAAGGTCTCCCCACTTTTGGGAGGACCTCCAATTGATATTTTCTCTTTCCCCCTCTCTCTCGTGACCGTGGTCCCAAGTCTAGACTACGCGAGCGAGAGACATCTTCACCGCGGAGCGCCGTCACGCTGCGGGATTCGGATCCGGGAGCTCTACTTCCGCAACTGCTGCTGGATCGGGGAAGCAGGAGTCATCGTCAGGCATCGGAGTGTGTAACTCCCCGCAAGGTGTCGCACTTGAGGCACTCAAGTCGTTGGAGCCAGAAGGAGCGCAAGGACTTCATCACGACCTTGAGGTCGGCTTCGGCTCGTCTACATCAACCACGCTCTCCTGAGCGTTGACAACGCTTTTCGGTCTTCAAGGGTATGTTCGCGAAAAGCCCCTCCTATTACTGTATTACTAATAGATAGGTCCTGGCAGCTTCAGGGGTTCAGGGGCGTAGAGTAAAATTTATTGTTTTTATGCGCGGAACCCCTACAGTTTTCCCTTAAGTGGATCACCCAAGGTTTATCGAACTCAGGGAGGAAGTGGTCAAAGGTATCCCCTCTCAAGAAACCCTGCAATCAAGATACAAGAAGTCTCTTGTGTCCCCAACACACCCAATACACTTGTCAGGTGTATAGGTGCACTAGTTCGGCGAAGAGATAGTGAAATACAAGTGGTATAGATAATTATAAGTGGTAACGGTGATAGAAAATAGCTTGATGGCATGGAAAAGACTAAAGTAAAACTAAAATAAAGATAGCAGCAAGCAAACATGTAACAAATCTAGTTGTAAACGGTGTTTCAATGTTTAGAAACAAGACCTAGGGATCATACTTTCGCTAGTGAACACTCTAATAAATATATTCTCTTCATGATACTACTCTGAATTACTCTCCGGTTGGACACTCTAATCCATGGTAGGGCTATAACAGCACTCCTCAAAGTTCACTTTCCCCATCTAGATAACCCCACACTGTCACCTTGAGTACTAGATGGTTCCAACAAACACCACAATTTCATAAAGACATTCAACTCCAAATATAACTCATAACAAGTATTTGAAATCTCTAGCCTAAGTGCCACCATGGTGTGCACGCTGTCACTTTCACACACATGGGAAGAGCAGAGATCTAATAAAGCACTTGAGTAGCAAAGTAGATCTACTTGATTACAAAGCTCATGATCATAATATGATCATGCATAGAGATAGAGATGAACACATAGCTACTGGTAGAATCCTTAGCCTCGAGAGAGAACTACTCCCTCCACATCATTGAAATCAGCAATGGCGATGGAGATGGCGGTGTATATCGATGGAGATGGCTCTGGGGGCACTTCCCCGTCCCGGCAGGGTGCCGGAACAGAGACTTCTGTCCCTTGAATCTCCCCCTTCGGTGGCGGCGGTGCTGCAGAATTTTTCGTGGCTTTCTCCTTGATGATTTATGGTTTTTGCATCAGAGGCGATATATAGGTGAAAGAGGAAAGGTCAGTGGCCGGCCAGGGGGCCCACACCATGCACTAGCGCGGCCAGGGGGACCCGCGCCCAGGGGTGGTGTGGCCACCCTGTGGCCCCCTTCGTCTCTCCTTCTGGCTCCGTGAGTCTTCTGGGAAAATAATGACTTTGGCTTTTGTACGGTCCAATTCCGAAAATATTCATTTTCTGACTTTTGTGGAACCAAAAACAGCAGAAAACTGACAACCGGCACTGTGGCATCTTGTTAATAGGTTAGTCCAAGAAAGTGTATAGAAATACTCCAAAGTGTGGACAAAATATAAGAAAGTAGATAAAAACCAAGCATGGAACATTAAAATTTATGGATACGTTAGCAACGTATCAGCCATTAGCCTACAGTCTTGGTGCCCTGCTTGGAGCATAATCAACTATTCATGCCAAGTCAACTGATGTAGGTGCACTACCTATGTTCGACGAAATGTCCAACTGGTAAAATATAAGACGATGTTCGTTCTTTGCAAACAGAAACATTTATGTGGTTTTAGTTTAACATGCATGCCTTATACATTATTCTTGTAACATGGAATTTTTTAACATGATTTGTCTATTGCTAATGCTAAAGCAAAAAAATTCAGACCAGATGAACAACTGTAGTTGAGATCTAAGGTTCACATTAATGCAATCCTTTCATCTTTTGTAATATTTTGATAATAGAGGATAAAGTGTTTGCATCAATATCACACTAAGCATATCTATTTTTTTTATCTTCGTATGCATATGCATGTCCTGGTGTGATCCTGGCAAAAAGGAACAAACTTTAGAATTTAGTATGTAATTCATGTTTGTAGTAAATGTAGATTGTTCTTCACCAATACCATTTGTCCTTTGATCTTTGTCTCCTATCCTCACAATATTATTTCACAAAAATTATATGTGCAAGAAATAAGAGTGCTGGGTAACATAGGTACATAAAGTTTTAGGCCTGCCTCTTTTTCTTCCGGTAAATTCTGAAGTGAATGATCTATAGTACCAGCTTCATGAGGAATTGTACTCTCTCAAGAGGTAGTATGAGTAGATCAAGCAATACATCTGTTACATATTCATTCTTTGTTATGTTTGTTTGCTCATAAACATGGAGTGGTTCAAAAGATCTCATATTCTCTGCTTTTTCATTGCACCTGGAACTAGATAAGCTTGGCCGTTAGCAGCTCCAGTAAAAACCATTGTGTAAATTTACATCATGTTTTTTGCTTTATGATCATATAATCAAGTACATAGTCTGCCATAAATGCAAAGAGGCATAAGGCAATGTAGAATGAAACAAACCATAGGATTTTCCTTTATTGTAATCAGATGCTTATTTCACACATCAATGTATTCTACATGGTAGCATACCTTCTATGCTTACAGTATTTAAAATTTCTGTGGCTGTTTGAATTTTGGTCTGTGTTTCAAGCGTCTTCTGATTTCGTGTTTTTGGGATCCCCATTTCCAGCCCGACGGGGAAGGTTTGGTTTGCTGCTGGATTTCATCCAAGTTTATTTTCAAATAACCCAGTCGACTAATTTCTTCTTCTCATAAAAGATTAGAGTGGTTGAGCACTTTCAGGCGGAGATACCTGAATGGAGTGGACTACATCTCAGCTAGCCAGGCTGCAGCAGAGCACTAGGTGCCAGTCCGACAACAACAACGAGGTTACGAGCTACACTAGGAAGAGTAGATAGCGAGGGCATAATGTTTCTTCCGGATGTGGTCGCATGGTGGTCAGATCGAATGAATTGCCAAGTTTCATTGTCTCATGTGCTCGCATCACCCCTTGCCCGCATGTAGTTGTCTGTGAGCTGGTACTCATCACCCCTTACTCAGTACACTCACATGAGACCAAGATGGTGGGAGCGGTGAAGGTGGCTAAGGGGATCAGAAGCAAGGTGCATGTGCCTTTATCTCTCCTTCATCTCTTGCATGGGCATCCCTGATGTGTTTGGAGGCCTTCTTATTATTGCTATGGATGTTGCACTATGCGGTCTTCCAATGTATACTTTGTCTCTGTTCGATCACTAAATTTAGTATCATGTGACCTGTTTAGTTTAGTTTGATCGTCACCATATATTTGCATACGAATTATCTACTACTTCCGGTCAAGATAAATAATTATCTACTCCCTCTGATTCATAATAAGTGTCGATGATTTAGTATAACTTTTCACTAAATCAATGACACTTATTATGGATTGGAGGGAGTACTACTTTTCTACTTCCTTGACTAGCACACATGTTAGGATAACATGTGTGCTCTCACTTAAAAATATATACACACCCATGTTAGGCTTGATTTCCCATATGAACCTTGCCGCTGGTTAGAACATCTGAAAAAGTCATTTTCTAAATCTGATTTTACAACTGATGACGACGCCTCCGAACTATGCAACTCTGTCCTGGCCTTCATTCTAGTTTCTCCTAACTCTTGATACCTCAGCTTAGTAATAGTAAGACTGACAAAAAATCGATGTTAAATAAAGGAAATAATGGTTTGTCACTAGGGTGGCATGACATTTAAGATAATTGTCACTTGGTGACTGCATAGTATCCTGGTACGTTACGGCTTATGGGCCCGTGTTTGTGGTTGTCACCGCCAGTTGATTGAATTTTCTTTGTAGACAATATGATCATAGGTATTGCCCCACCAAAATTTCTATCATTGATTTCTTTTTCTGTCTTTATATTGTAATCAAGCAGCCCGAAATTGTGTTATTTCGATATATTTTAAGCCAGATTACTGTCTATTCCATATCATTTTTGATAGGTGGATAAAAGTTACTCTGCTGTGTACGAGCAGAGATCTAATAACCATTATTGTTATTGGTGGCCTTTGATTTCTGCATGAGATGTATGTGTGGCCACCGTTTATTTTTGGTAATTCAATGTCAACAATTTCATTTTATATTTCTAAACATATATATGAGATGTCCTGAGAAAAACAAAGTTAGAAGTGTCCTTGCAAATGTCAGTTGGGAAGAATGCGAACAGTGGGCAATCATGTATGTATTAGCACCGCATCCTCGCACTAGGAAAACGAATTTTACATTTTGTTTTTGCAATTTCATTTTATGTTGTATGAGAAGTACCAAGTAGAAGTTTTATTCTTTATACTATAGGCAGGGGTAAGAATTCTATAGATTCCCCTTTTGTTACGGAAGGACTAGAATCATAGCATATGTTTAGAACCGTAATGAAAATTCTATAGTTCATATCTTTCTGAAATTTAGAGTTGTTCATGGTAAAGGGTAGATGCATTTTTTATCGATCTATCTTGTGCCTATCATTTTAGCTTCTCTGTGTATTATTTTCTTAAATTCACTTATTTCTTTCGGAACATTAGAAAGATATAGAAAGTTAGATCTCTAGGCTGATGTATCTTTTTACATGGCAGCTAAAGTACCACAAGATAACTATACCTATCTTTTGAAGCTTCATTGTCATTGAGCATGTTTTGGTTGTCGGTGATCTTGCTTCTCCCTTTGTTTCGATTGTTTAGTTGGTGTGTGGTGTTGCTAACTTGGGCGTGGTTTTAGGGCAAACCTTTGTTTCATCATATTGATAATGGAACCTGGAGTAATTATGGGATACAAATATGTATATTTTTTTTTATCTCTATTGACCCAGAGAAGGTAAACATATGTAAATTGGTTACAATTTATCCTATCGATATGACCATTTTTTAGATTATCTCATTAATCTTATGCATTGGTACGAATTGTACACACTGATGTGGCTGATGGACCCGACTGAAGATTCTTGCCGGTGTTAAAGAAAAGAATACTCCGCATAACAATATTGGTTAGCACACTATAGAGTTCTTGCTGCTAGGGTGATGTACATGTGACAGGTACGCTTTGAGGTTTATTAAGAGGATATTGTGCAAAATGTTGAGCTGGGCAGGGTGCAAAGAAGAGGCACACATGTTCTCCATTAAAACTAGACATCTTCTCTGTATTGTATTATTGTATACACCATGTGTGAAACAATAATTTTTAAGGAGAAAATGCATTTTAGACAATTGATTGTGTATTGTGATATATATTCGTTGGCGAGCAACGGGCATGGGGTCCTTCTAGTTTTCTCTATATAGAGACTGAATCATAGGGCTTTTGGAGTTGGCCTCATCGCTTTCATTCGCATGCCTCTAAGAAGCTTTAAAGCAGCTTGAGTCCGACGAGCCTTGCATATACCATTAATGAGTGGTCCATATGTAACAACGTAAGCTTGAAATCCATTTGCGATCATAGTTAGCAAAATGAAGAACGGGCCAGTAGCCTACTGGTTGGGTCGCAGTTGGCGCATCCCAGTGACCAGAGTTCGATCCCTGACAGGGACGAATTTTCAGAATTCTCACGCCGACCCACTTTCTATTATAACAAAAAAAGTGTCTAGTTCCTCCTAACACTATTTCATCATAGTTAGCAAAATAGATACTAGTTGAATGTGACCTTGGCCAGGTTCAAAATCATCTGCAATCTCTTGCCGTCCACTCTTCGATCATGACTGTTACACTAGTTAATGAGCACCCCATTTCTGATATCTTGATGCCCCCTCCTCAACAAAGCCTTGCATCAATGTACTTTCTCCGTGTCAAAATATAAGATATTTTAGCTTTTGTGAAACGAATGTATCTAGCATTTTTATGGAGACAATTCCTTATTTGACACTACTTTCAAATATGATTCCTTATTTGTCACTAAAAAAATTCTCTTCCCTATTTGACACTACACTTAAATATTTTGTCTTACATGACACTGCCGTTTGGTTCGTTATGCTCTTCCGTCAAAAAAATTCCGGCTGGACCAAAACACCCCTAGTCGCTAATTTTCCCGTGTCTCTTGGGTATTAACCGTGAACTGTGGCATTAACTGCTCCGGTTGACAGATAAAAAATAAAAACTGCTCCCGTTTTGCATATTAGTGTTGAAAACGGAACGTAACCAGACGGGAACATACGTTATCGTTTTCGTTTCCTCTTGTGTTGCCGGAATCGGAAACGAAACGAAACGAAAAACTTCGAAAACGAACACGGAATCGGAAATCATCGGAAATGAATATGGTACGGATACGGGACGGATACAATACAAAAACGGACATTTGTCAGAATATAATAGTGGTGTAATATCGTGATGTGTAAATTGAAAGTAATGTATAACAGATAAAGAATATCTCACAACTTCGAAAAGAGACCATTGAATATAAAATAACACACATAATTCAACACATGGACAAGCACATAAGTTCACATAATTAGTTTCATATCAACGCTAACACACTCACTTGATTAGTATTGTCGCCTGAGCCGGTTGCATGTATTACATAGACCCTTCACATATTCTATGGCTCAACAAGCGTAAAAGAAATCACTGGCACAAAGTACTATCTCGTACGTGGGCTTGACTGGTTATATTTCCGGAAAGTTTCCATATTTGTTTATTCAGAAATTTCTTACCATTTCCGTTTCCGCCGGAAATAACTCCACCGTTTCTTTTCCAATTTCCGTTAAGAATATTCCGTTTCCGTTATGTCATTTCCCTTTTTTTCTTAGCTCTTCATTTCTTTTTCTTTGAAAACGGATGAAATTTTTTCTTACCGTTCTCAATCCTAGTGCATATACACGATCCGTGCCAAAGGGCACTGCCAGTACCCAATCCACAGCCTACCTTTACGCGCCTGATTGGTAGGAGCCGCCGGACCCGTATTCTCCTTTTTACCGTTTTATTAAGCAGAGTCTAGGCCCTTCGTGACCTTTCCACGTTCAAAAAAAAAAAGCCCTCCGCCAACACAGCCGGGGCTCAAGTCTGTGTAACACCATAAGCTTCGAGACAGTTAGTGCCCTTAGTACGTGTAGCTAGCACTACCATCCCGCTCCAGCTCCTTGCACTCGTCCCATATCAAGGCCTAGCAATCTCTAACTTGGGGAGTAGTACACGATAGTACAACCAATTTGTCTTATTCTCTTCGACCTATATTAGTTGACTCGAATTTATCCAGATTCGGATGTATCTAGTCATGTTTTAGTACTAGATATAACTAAATTTAGATAAATCCAAGTCAACTAATATAGGTCGGGGGGAGTAATAAAATTTGGTCACATTATGCGCCAGGAGCGAAAGCGTCTTTGTAGATCCTAACTAACACCGTTAGTTTTCAAAATGCACTAAAGTGTGGTATAAGACAAATTTTTTACACTTGGTATCGTATTGGAAAGAGAAATATTTTGAGTGTCAAATAAGGAACTCTCTCATTTTGAGTGTAGATTCACACCATGTCTAGTGTACATTCGTTTCATAAAACCTAAACAACTTATATTTTGAAATGGGGTAGTAAAATTTCATCTCGTCGGGCGCCATACAGTGGCTACACATCTCATCCACCATCAAAACAGCAGTCCTGACCTGATGGACACGACACAGTGCATTGATCACTGAGTTGAAAGTGCAACGTCCGGTTTGATACCTCGATTGCTCATCTGTACACCGATTCAAATAGCTTCATCCTACTCTCTCTGCAAGAACACTGAGAAGGTGATTGAACACTAGTGTGTTATCCTGAATACCAAACATGTCAAGTTGGTTCAGAACCAAGTACGTCGACGGCATAATTGAACATCCGCAGGGCTCGCATAACTCTCAATAAACGACTGCACCACGCCCCGCTTTAACCGCATGCCCCTCCCGCCGCATCTCCCTGACGAGCACCTTCATCAGGTTGAAAGTGCCCGCCGTCCCGAGCTTTCAGATTATCGCCTCATAGACGTCGCAGCTGGGAGTGACCGAAGTCCTCCCGCGCGAGCGCCGAGTTAAGCATCCGGAGCGTCGCCTTCATGGTCCGTCTGCTCCCGCAGGGCGGTCAGAAGCCCTTCTTGGTCGGAGGCCGCGGACCGCCCGGAAACGGGAGCGCCGCACCAAGGGACAGATATTGGAGGGCCAAGCTGGTTTCCTGCGGTGACGCGCGACGGCGGGAAGCTAGTTGCATTGCGAAAGACATTGTGGCAATACCACAAGCACTTGGTGCGCGCAAGGAGGGGCAAGAAGGACATGCAACTAACGTTGCAACTGGGATGGGCCTGCTGCAAGTCCCGCCTCCCGTCCCGCCAGTAGACCCTGTGTATTCATTTCTTGAGATCCTGTTTAGCGCCAGGCGGGATTAACGCTGCCGTTCCACTAACCCCGCTTGTAACCCGCTGGTATATACTCCCCCTCGGTTTCAAAATATAAGATGTTTTAACTTTGTGAATAAACTATATCTCGACCTCTTTTAGTGAAGTGTATAGTTTTATCTAGGTATAGAGGGAACCTATATACGAAAAAGGTCTAGATACACTCCTTTTACAAAGGTAAAACATCTTATATTTTGAAACGGAGGGAGTAGAAACTGGCACGGAAAGAGCAAGCTCGTCCAGATAAAGGCCTAGTCCTGCCGCAGCTGGACTCTATGACGCCTAGGCTGATAATTATCGACGGGTCCTACCTGTCGTGGTGGTGTCACGGCAGATGCCATGGATAGGCTAAAGGTGGGGACTAATACACGCTAGGGGAATCCAGGGAGGGATAGTGAAGTGATTCTCCACACAGTAGTTTGTATTGCTTTGATTTCAAGATTACAAGTGCTCCTTGAGCTGTATTGGCGAGAGGGGGAAGGAGCTCTCTTACTCTTACCCACAGATCGCACCCAAAACCCTAGCCAAACCAGAATAGTCAAAAACCAACCCCCTCTACTGAAACCCTAACCCCTCTTTTAGGGAGCTCGGTCTCTGCCTAGGGCATACGTGGAAGCATATTCCTAAGAATATGCTTCCTCCCAAAGTAGTAAGCCGATCGGGGTGCTTTTCCCCCGCGTCACACATGCAGAGGCTACGTGAGCCTCTGCGGCGCCCGCGTCAGCAGACATAGGCGTCGTCACCCTTGTCGGCCACGCCCCGGTGGTCCTGTCCTTGCTTTCTTCGCTCAGGTAGTGCGTACCGGGACTTCTTTTGACCAGCGAGATTCCTTCCTTCTCCTAGAAACTAGGCGTGACCCGGATCATAGTTGATCCGGCGACGCCCGTTCCTGCATACAAATAAAACGGACACCTCCGACTTACTCCTTGAGTCGGTTGAGACAATGTCAGGCGAACACCCCCCTGGTCCGGGTTACCCCGTGATTCGGCCTGCCTTTAGGTGACCCGACCAGCATCAGCTTTGGCCTTGCCGAACCTTGGCTAACTCGGCTTTATACCACGGTGTGACCCTACCCGGGGGTTTCCCCCCAACATTAGTCCCCGAAGCTGGTGCGGTCTTAGCTGCCTTGGCCGCTAAGGCCACATCAGGTTCAATTCTGTGCTCCGGTCGTTATTGCCGAGTTACCTCTTTACCTCGGATTATATGAATTTACGTTCCCTTTGCACATTTCAAGTTTTCACTTGCCGGCCGGGTTACCACTTTAACTCGGACCTCCTGGTTTTACTTTCCTACCGCACATTTCAAGTTTTCACTTGCTGGCCGGGTTACCACAGTTCCTTTCGGGTCTTGTTTCCTTCTCTCGTACGCCAACCCATGTGAAGGGTAATCATTATGTTGTCTTATTTTAAGGGCCTGCACAGTAACCGCCGCAGTAATTGTCAGTTTTCACTATGCGCGGGTCACGTCATGCCTGCCTCCTTGTTTATCGCATCACAGTGTCACGTCATGGGATCATCTCCGCTCTGTGGCCCTCCGTGTGGCTCCCCACTGATTGGTCTGGGCAGGTGATACACGGCCACTGCGTGTGGCCGATCCGCAGGATGCGATCCCACTCACCCCTTGTGGGAGTGGTTAAATAGCGGAGGGGCGCATCCCTTAGGATTTTTCTCCTTCCGCGCCCCTCTGCCCGTTGCTCTTTTTCTTCCTCTTCCTTGCGACCGTGCCGCCGCCAGTGCTCCAAATAGCAGCGTCGCCGCCGCGCTTTTCCCTCACACTTCGGTGCCGCCGCCACCGCTACACAACTCTCGCCACGGGTCCTCGCCAATCCAGGCCTCTGCCCCTGCCGCCGCTAGCGCCAGCAAGGGCAGCGAAGACCAGATGACGGAGGAGGAGCTCATCGTCGCTGAGCAGGAGATGGAGGAGGATGCCACGGCGGCGGACCGCGGTGCGTGGGCCGGGTCCTGGGTCTGCGAAGACGACCTGGAATGGCTCTACCGCACTAGGCGCATCCCCGCCGGCGTTGCGGCTCTCCTTGCCTCCTCCGAGTTGGCCCCCTCACCCAATCCGGGCGAATACGTAGTGTTCTTATCCCACTTCCAATGGGGCTTCGGCTTGCTGATGAGCGACTTTTTCTAGGACTGGCTCAGTACCTACCAACTCCAGCCGCACCATCTTCCAGCCAACGCCATCACTTCTCTTTCTGCCTTTGCTTCTATGATCAAAGGCTACGTCGGACTATGGCCCACGAAGGAGCTATGGATCCGGTTCTTCGGCCTTCGTCGCAATGTCATCCCAAACATCCACACCGATCCGGAGGACAAGCAGCTCACTCAATTTGGAGCGGCTTCCATCTCACCCCGGAGGTTTTCCGTTTTCCCCCGGGTCACCGGGTTAGAGTCCTACAAAGGGTGGGCCCGGACTTTCTTTTACGTCCGGAACACAGGCACCGAAGACTTAATCCGGCTGCTCCCCTATACTCCGGGTCCACCTAACCCGGATCTGTGGGACGCCGTTCCCAAGAAGCCCACGGCCTTGGCCAACCAGGTCAACAAAAGGTTCGCTGAGCTGAAGAAGCTCGGGCTACGCAACGAGGATGCTATGATCACTTTCGTGCGTAACTGAATTTCTCCCCTCCAGAAGCGCACCCACAAGGTGTGCCACATGAGCTTTGGCCGCGATCCCAACCGGACCTCATCCTTCGAGCTGAGGAACACGGAGATATATCACCGAGTTAAGGCCCTCTTCACCACCCACAAGGACTTCTCCTCCGATTGGACTTGGGGAATTGAGCATTATTGCCGGGATAGGCTTCCTCCCGCGGTAAGCTTCATGTTGCAAACTTACCCCGGACTAATTACATGTCAGTTATTGTTGCATTTTTGACTCTTTTGTTCATTCCTTTCCTCAGCAATTTCTTCAGCAGACCCTCGAGGATGGCACCGATCCGACCCTTAAGTGGGCGCCGGACTGGGAGACTCCGGATGAGGAAGAGCCGGACTAGGAGATGTTCCTCCCGATGACCGACGCCATGAAACGACCCACAGGTAAATCCTCTTCTATTAGAGATTGGCCCGATGATGAAGATGACTCGGATGTGGAGGTGATTGAACCTGTTGAGGCTGTCCCCCTTTCTTTTGCTTTTCCGGCATCAGCTCACCCCGGTGGTCACATCCACGAGGATCCTCCCCTCGCTATGGGCGAACCTATTCCGGTGGCACCGAAGAAAAAGCACGGGGCTGCTCCAAGTTCTTCCTCCGGACCATCTCAGCCCGCTAAAAGGCGAAAGAAGTCCGGGGATAAGACTGCCTCCAAGCCAGCAGGCAAGGCCCCAACACGAAGGGCCCGGAAACCCAAGGAGGCCCAAACCTCGGATGCGTAAGTCACTCTTCCTTCTGTAACTTGCTCTTCCTTACATCGTTGTAATTTTTCTTCTGACATTATTTGATTTTGCAGGGCTCCGGTGGAGGTCCCTCAAAGTGGATCTAGCATCTCTTCACCTCTCCGACCTAGCCCTTCTCCCCGTCGTGACGACGAGTCACGTCCGCTGAGCCCTATTCCAGAGGGTTCTGCGACCGCTCCGGGTTCTGCTCCACCTCGGAAAGAGGAGGGTAACCTTGGAGCGGGGGAGACCGGCCCAACCGAGGCGACGACATCCACCACTTCGGCTTCGCCGCAACCAGCAGCCACTGAAGCTACCTCGGCTCCAGCATCAGTTCTAGCACCAGTAACCGGGCCAGCACCAATTCCAACTCCGGCATCAGCACCAACTCCGGCTGCGAAAACATCAGCAGCGGCACCAAGTCCAGCAACAAGAGCACCAACGCCTAGCTCCTCTGCCTCGTCCGAGTCTTCTCAACCTCGGCGAGGAACTACCCCGACCGCTCCTAAGGGGAAAACCCCTGCGACGGCTTCCTCTTCCCAGCAAGCCAAAGGCAAGAAGGCTCCGGACGCTACCAAGCCAACATTTGTCGAGGCTGGGCAGCGTACCCTCGCATCAATGCTTCCCAAGAAAGCTCCAGCAGCCAAGGACGCCCCTGCCGTGCCAACTGATGCACAGCAGTCGGTTCTGCACACCAGCCCAGCCCTTACCTTGATTGAAAGGAAAGAAGCGCACACGAAGGGCTTGGTGGCGCCCCATATGCCCACCGGTGAACGGTACCCTCCGAGCCTGATTGAATTTGTCATGAATTGGAATAAGGCAGAGGTAGTTCAAGACGCTGATCTCCCGGAAGTTCGGCCGCACTGAGTTTTCCGCCCAGATGAACACAGCCGCAAAGGCAATTAACCTCGCCGGGCGGATGATGGAGGTACGTCGCTTCCCCTTTACATGCTGTAGATAATAACCATTAGTCCCCGAGCCTCCGGGGGAGTAACTTGTTACTCGGCCGGATGTTCTTTAGAAAACTAACGTAGCTCCATGAGAACTTCGAATATGCACATACGTAGAGCCGGGTTAAGTTCCACTTGGCCCGGATTTTAGCACACTTCGAATATGCACACACCTAGAGCCGGGTTAAGTTCCACTTGGCCCGGATTTTAGCACACTTCGAATATGCACACACCTAGAGCCGGGTTAAGTTCCACTTTGCCCTGATTTTAGTACACTTCGAATATGCACACACCTAGAGCCGGGTTAAGTTCCACTTGGCCCGGATTTTAGTACACTTCGAATATGCACACACCTAGAGCCGGGTTAAGTTCCACTTGGCCCGGATTTTAGTACACTTCGAATATGCACACACCTAGAGCCGGATTAAGTTCCACTTGGCCCGGATTTTAGTACACTTCGAATATGCACCAAGCTGACTTATGTTTCTGTATCCCTTTCAGGTGACCACCAATCGCCGGAGTGCTGAATTCCAACGCTTGCTGGATCCCACAAGATGCTACGCGCAAAGCAGGCTGCACTTATCGCGGAATACGAGAAAAGGGGTAAATTTCTTCCTTATCACTTCTTCATCTTCCTTTGCCGAACTAATCTCATCCTTCAGTTTCCGCAGCTGGGGTGGAGGCTAAGAACATTATTATGCGGAAAAATCTAGAGCAGATCAAGGGTAAGTCTTTTCTGTCCGACCTTGCAGTACTTTCTACTTCCTTTTCTCCTTGGCTCGGCAAACATTCATACGTCGGCTCTTTCGGGCCAACACACTATTTCAGCATCGCTTGAAGATAGTGTGCCCGTGCCTGATATGATGCTGCGTTTTCTCGAACAAGCAGGACAACACCAACCGAGCTTAAGAAGAAAGATGACGAGCTTGCCCTCCTCTGGACCAAGGACGATGAGATTGCCAGGCTCAAGGCTGAGATGGAGAATATGAAGGCCCAGCACCAATCCGAACTTCAAAAGGCTGGTCAGAATTACACAGAAGAGCACGAGCGCCTCAACCTCCAGATCGCCAAGGACCAGGATCTTCTCAAGGAGTCCGGCATCCATCTTGGGTCGGCGAACGCTGAGCTTGAGCACCTTCGGAAGAGACGTGATGACTGCACCAAGGAGCTGACCCGGATCCTCAGCCATATATCACGTAAGTTCCTTTCCCTTTTCCGACCTACTTCTCCGAGTTACTTCATATGTCTTTTCTTGACCTTCCTCCTTTGCCTCGTATCCAGGCAAATTTCCAGAGGGCACTCCTATTGCGAGCACAGCAGTTGCCAACTTCCGTCGACAAAGGGGAACTCCGGCCGCTCCTGATGGTGAAGGGATTCCTTATGACCTGGAGGACCTGTTGGTCAGCTTGTCATCTCGCATGGAGCTCATCAAAAATTACAGCAAGGACATCCTCGGCGCTGCAGCTCGCATCTTCAACACGTTTTGGCCCGGCAAAGAAGCCCCGGAGACCACCGCACTTCTCATTGAGAAGTTAATGGAAACCGAGACTCAGCTTGACCTTTGGAGAGAGTCCGCTGGACGTGCCACAGCTGGTACCATTCTTCACCACATACTCACGTGGTATTGGAAGATCGATCTCAACCTCCTGACATGTCTGCGCATAGGATCCCGATGGACCAATGACCCGGAGTGGGTTTCTCGGCGTCAGGCTTGCGCCTATAGCCTCATTGAATACGCTCCCATTCATGAATGGGTTGAGGGGCTGAGCTTCATGGAAGCCGCTGTAGACGAAGAGGTTGAGAATGATGAGGATAGCTCGGACGGTGAAGGAGAAGATGACGCCTCGGATATTGAAGGCGGCGAAGATGATGCCGAACTTCCTCCTACTGCTCCTTGAGCGAAAAAACTCGAAAATTTATCAGATCCCCGGTATGCCGGGTGGAGTTGTATTCCAAACACATGTGATATTTTGCTACTAAGTTCTTATGCCGGATTAACTTGAGCGTAGTCCTCGAGTTTCTTTTTCTTGTTCGTTCAATCTCTTGGCTCGGTTCGTGTCTACCTTGATTCGGTTTTACGACTTACGAATCCGAGCTTCAAAAATTGTCTTAACAATACTGGGAAACTTTTAGACTTAGCTCAAAATAAAACTGCATAATAACTTAAAAATAAATACAGGGTTAGTCCGAAAAACAAACGTCGGCTCGAATAAATTCTTTTCCTTAGTCGTTTTTCATGTGTTACGCAATTCCAAACTTGTTCTCTTGCTTGCCATGAAGCCAATTCTTGTTGGACAGCAGCAAGTCAAAGAGTTGGGTTCTTGGTGCTCACACATTACTAATCTGAGTTAAGTAGAATAACCTGTTCCAGCGACATATGAGATGACTCTGATACATACACTTCTTAGCTAAGTGTAGAAAGGACGGAGTAGAGCTATATTCCATGGTCGCTTGGATTCTTCTCCGGACATGTCCGCCTTGTTCTTTTCCTGTGGCTTTGCATCTATAAGATAATAAGAATCATTGTGCAATGCCTTGCTCACGATGAACGGCCCTTCCCATGGGGGGGATAATTTATGCATGCCAGCAGTACGTTGTACCAGCCGGAGCACCAGATCGCCTTCCCGAAAGACTCGGGGGCACACTTTCCGGCTATGATAGCGTCGAAGATTTTGCCGATATATGGCGGATCTGGACAATGCCAGTTCTCTCGCTTCTTCCAGCAGATCAACATCATTTTGCCGGGCTTCTTGCACTTCGGCTTATGTGTATTGGGTGACCCTAGGCGAATCATGCTCTATGTCGGCTGGTAATACAGCTTCTGCCCCATATACCAGAAAGAACGGTGTATAGCCTGTTGATCGATTCGGAGTTGTTCTTAAACTCCACAGTACCGCTGGTAGTTCTTCTATCCAGCACCCCGCTGATCTTTGTAGCGGCTCAATGAGCCGGGGTTTTATCCCGGATAATACTAATCCGTTGGATCTTTCCACTTGTCCGTTCGATGCAGGGTGAGCTACCGAGGCTACGTCCAGCCGGATCTTCTTATCCCGGCAAAAATGCGCAAATGCTCCTTCCGCAAAGTTTGTGCCATTATCAGTTATGATACTGTGAGGATAACCGTATCTCAAGATGATATCTTTGAGAAACGTCACGGCCGTAGCTCCATCACATTTTCTTATAGGCTTACTTCGATCCACTTGGTAAACTTGTCCACCATTACCAGAATGTGAGTCATATTTACCCTTGCTGGTTTGAACGGACCAACCATATCCAAGCACCATACGGCAAACGGCCAAGTGATTGGTATGGTCTTGAGTTCCGACATCGGCATATGTGTCTTGGTAGCATACCTCTGACAACCATTAAATTTTCTCACCAGATCTTCTGCTTGCTCTAAGGCACTTGGCCAGTAGAATCCGTGCCGGAAAGCTTTTGCTACCAAGGCTCGGGATGAGGCACGATGCCCGCATTCCCCTGATGTATATCTCGGATGATTTCAAGCCCTTCTTCTGGGTCAACACATCGCTGGAGGACATTGGTCACACTTCTTTTGTATAGTTCGGAATTGATGATCGTGTAGGCCTTTGCCCTCCTCTGTGTTTGCCTGGACAACACTTCCTCAGTGGGTAACGTTCCATCTTTCAGGAATTGAAATATAGGTAGTGCCCAAGCTGGTATTGCTCGCACAGGGAACACATCCTCATCAATCTCCATCTGATCCACGGGCATAACTTCTACCGGATCACGCTATGCAGTCCCCGGGTCTTGCGAAGCAGTCCCTAGGTTCAGTGAAGCAGCCCCCGGGTTTGCCGAGGCAGTCCCCGGGTTTCGCGCACCACTTCCCATGTCGATGTCCATGGGCACAGCTCCGGCTTCTGTGTCCTCCGGGACATAGATTGAGTCGGTTTCTGGGGAGGGCCTAATGGATGGTTTCTTGAGGTGCTCTAACGCTACGCCCGGTGGAACTGCTTGTCGGGTTGACCCAAGCTTCGACAGCATGTCGGCAGCCTCATTTTCCACTCGGGGTACATGGTGAAATTCGCATCCCTCAAAGTAACCAGATATCTTCTGCACATGAAATCTGTATAGTGCCATGTTCGGATCCAGGGCGTCCCATACTCCCGACACTTGCTGCACCACCAAATCCGAGTTGCCAAAGCATACGATCCGACGTATCCCAATCTCTTTTGCCACCTTGAGCCCATGCACAAGTGCTTCATACTCAGCGACATTGTTTGATGCCGCGAAATGGATCTGCAGCACATATTTCAACTGGTCCTTCTTTGGCGACGTGAGTACAACTCCGGCACCTAGCCCGGTTTTGGTTTTTGATCCGTCAAAGTGCATTCGCCAATAGTTCGGATCTGGGAGTGGCGGTTCGTATTGCTCCTCGGCCCAATCCACGAAAAAGTCTGCCACAACTTGAGATTTGATGGCCTCTCTTCTGTCATACTATGGCGCATAAGGAGCTAACTCAATTGCCCATTTTGCAATTCTGCCGCTCACATCCTTGTTACTCATTATCTCGGATATGGGGGCCTCACATATGACCCAGATAGAATGCTCCTCAAAGTAGTGCTTCAGTTTCTTGGCGGCCATGTACACGCCATATGCCACCTTTTGATAGTGTGGATAGTTCTGCTTTGAGGCTGACAACACCTCGCTCAAGTAATACACTGGCCTTTGCACCAACTTACCTTCCTCGTCGCGCTCCACCACTATCACTGCACTTACAACTCGGTTGGTTGTGGCTATATAGAGCAACATTGGATCCTTTGATAGTGGTGAGGATAGCACTGGTGCCGTGGCTAACATCTTCTTCAGGTGGGTAAAGGCTTCATCGGCCTGCGGCGTCCAAACGAACTTATCCGACTTTTTCATGAGTTGGTGAAGAGGCAATGCCTTCTCTCCCAATCGACATACAAACCGACTTAACAAGGCCAAGAAACCTGTGAACTTCTGGACATCGTTAAGACACTTCGGCAGTTCCATTCGTTCGATGGCCCGGATTTTGGTTGGATTAACCTCGATACCTCGGCTGGAAATAAGAAAACCGAGCAATTTTCTAGCCGGGACACCGAAGGTGCATTTTTCCGGGTTAAGTTTCATCCAGAACCTCCTCAGGTTCACAAACGTTTGCCTGATATCGTCAAGGAGCGTTTTGCTTTCCTTGGTCTTGATAACCACATCATCCACGTACACCTGTACATTTTGACCTATTTGGTCGTGCAAACATTTTTGCATACATCTTTGGTAAGTTGTCCCTGCATTACGTACACCAAATGGCATGGTGCGATAGCAATAAGCCCCATACGGGGTAATAAACGCAGTATTTATTTGATCATCCGGATTCAGAGGTATCTGGTGGAAACTAGAATATGCATCAATGAATGACAACAATTCACATCCAGCAGTTGAGTCTATGACCTGATCTATTCTTGGCAGCGGAAATTGATCTTTTGGACACGCCTTGTTCAGGTTCGTGTAATCGATGCACATACGCCAAACCACTGCCACGTTCGGGTCATCCTTCTTCTTCTCCACCAACACTGGATTAGACAGCCAATCCGGGTAAAGAACTTCCATGATAAATCCTGCAGCTAGCAACCGAGCTATCTCATCCCCAATGACTTTCCTCCTATCTTCGGCGAAGCGGCGGAGAGGTTGCTTCACCGGCTTAGCTCCGGGTCTCACATTCAAAGAGTGCTCGGCCAACTCCCTCGGAACACCTTGCAAGTCCTGTGTGGACCAAGCAAAAATGTCCCGATTCTCACGGAGGAAGCTGACGAGCTTGCTTTCCTATTTATCACCTAACCCGGCACCAATTGTTACGGTGCGTTCTGGGAACATGTCATCAACAGGAACCTTCTTGGTATCTTTCGTGGCCTGGAAAGAGACACTTCCATGCGGGTTACTTAGCGCTGGCATATACTGCTGCGCGGACTGAGCCAATGCCGCCACCTCTTGAATTTTCCTTTTTTCCTGCGCAATCACAAGTGATTCGGCTAAGTTTGACCCGGCCGACGCACACTCCATGGAACGTCGGAAATCCCCTGCAATGGTAATCACCCCGTTTGGTCCGGGCAACTTCATCTTCAAGAAGCTAACGTGACAGCTTGCCATAAACTTGTTCAACGCTGGCCTTCTGAGCAACGCGTGGTACGCGCTTTCTAAGTTCACCACCTCAAACTCCAAATTTTTGGTTCGGCAGCTATCCCTCGTGCCGAACAAGACGTCAACCTGGACCTTGCCTATGGGCTCACAAGAAATGCTGGGCACAATACCATGAAAAGTTGTCCTCGTGGCCTGCATCATGTTCTCTGAGATACCCAACTTGCGCATTGTGTCCGCATACATGATGTTAATGCTACTGCCATTGTCGATCAACACCTTTGAGAACCTTACGTTAATGCTAGGTCCAATGAGTGTCGGATCCAGCACCAACGCATACGAACTAGGGCTTGGCATAAGCTTGGGATGATCCCTGATGCTCCAGGTGATTTCCTGATCGGACCAAGGCATGTACCTCGTCACTACAGGCATTACTGCATTCACCTCCATATGCCTACGCTGCAAGCTCTTTCTATTTGTTTCCTCATTGGTGAACACACAATAGCTCTGATGGTGCTCTCTGTACTCGTTTCTCCCCTCATTTACGGGGTATCTCTGATCTGGCTGATGCTGATTCTCTACTTGATGCACTGCATCCCTTCTCTCATTGTTATCATACCTCGGTGGAGGGGAAGGCAACATTAGCTGTTGCGTGTTCGCTCCGGAGAGCAATTGCTGCCGGGGTAACTCCTGCCGAGGCTGATCATTCCGCGGTGCCTGAGCATTCCCCGAACCACCTTGTTCAATCTTGCGCATCCACTCACATTGCCTCGTCGTATGACTCGCTGGGTTATTCGGATTTGGCGTGTGAAACTTACACGGCTGGTCCAACATCGACTCATAAGTATACCTCGGACGATCTTTCCTTTCTTGCCACTGCTTCTTTTGTTCTGGTGTCCAAGTCTTCTTGCCATCGTTTCTCGGAGTCCACTGCCCTCCAGTTTTTTGGCGTTGACTGCCCCCTGCTCCGGGTTGATCTTGATTCACCGCTGCAACTTGGTGTGAACCGTATCGGTGATCTGGTCTATCATCTCTCTGATGGTACTCATCGTTTGACTCGTTTGATACAAGCCTAGGTTGAGTCGGATCACCCAAAGCATACGAATCTGCAATCCGGATCATCTCTGCCAACGTAGTTGGCATTTTCCTTTGCAACTTCTGCCATAGCTCGCTTGCATATCTGCACCCTTGTGCAAACCATGCTATGGCCTGTGACTCTATCACGCCCTCACACGAGTTTCTCACAGTGCACCACCGGGTTAAAAACTGCCGATCCGTCTCATTTGGCCTTTGCTTGCACATAGCTAGGGTCTGTGGCCTATTTGGCCTCTGATATGTACTCGAAAAATTGCTGATGAACATTTCCTCGAAATCTATCCAGCAGTTGATGCTTCCTGGCGGCAAATTGTTCAGCCATACCCTTGCCGATCCTTCCAACATCTGGGGTACATATCGTACAACCCATCTCAGGTTGCCAGTGGCAATTTTCACAGCCGTAGCATAATTTATCAGCCAATCCTCTGGCTTTGTACTGCCATCATACGTCTTCGTGCCCCTGGGTAGCTAGAAGTTGGGTACCGGTGGCTCCTTCATGATCCGGGGTCCAAAACATGCTGGACCTGGTGGACCTTGACATTCAATTTGTTCCGACCTATACAGTCGATCCAGTTGCAACCTGGCATCATCCGGCATCAAATCCCTGCTTCCCAATCTTGACCCTATCACTTGATAGTCCGGCCTTGGGCATCCTACGTTTGCCATTTCCGAGGCTCCATCATTATACCTGTCTTGCTCTCGTGGAGCACCTTTCTATTGCATACCTCGGCCGGCACTTTGCTCTTGCCTTGGTATATTCCGCTGCTGCGGTTGTCCTGCTCTAGCCGAGTTTCACTGTCCGGCATTGCCGTTGACAACGTTCCCTTGACCGGCGTTGCCTTGGTCGCGGTTACCTTGGCCAGCTTCACCTTGGCTCACACTCCGTCGATCATCATTTTTCTGGGCTTCTTTTCCTTTCCCTGCTCGCGTTGGGTCATAGGGGACGATCTGTTTGTTCCGTCTGGCCGAGGTTACTACCTCTTCTCTCCTTGGACCACCATGAGGATACGATGCGGCTCCAGCGGATTTCTCCAGGTTACGCACCGCCGAATGGACGATCTTGGAGGCTCCAGCTCTCTCCTGGTTAGCTCTGAGTAGTTCCTCGTTTTGCCTGTTCGCAATCCGAACCAGCTCGTTAACCCTATCTTGTTGTCTTTGACGGGCTTCACCCGTCAGACCCTCCAACTCGGACACAGCTGCATCCGCTGCCCTGAGGTTCTTTGCCGGGGTACTATACCTCGGCAGCCCCACGGACAAACAGTTTTCTGATTCCTCAATTCCAGTATCACCCTCCTTGTTCATCTCACTCATGAGATTTCTTCCCTTCACTTTTACAGCGTCAACTTTGTTCGCCTTTGCGTACTCCCGTAGCGTCATATTCAACGACTGCTGAGCCGCGGATATTTTCTTCGCGCCCTCTAGTATTTTTTGCCTAGTTTCTTCTAGCTCGGCCTGCGCTCGAGCCGGATCTACTGCAGCTACTATAGGGTTTGCCAAGCTATCCATTACTTCCCTCAACACATTCTCTGGCCTCTCTAGTGGAGGACCTCTACCAACATCAGGTAGGAACTCCCTTCCTCAATATCCTTAGATGTAGAGATTATATTCAAATCTTCCACGTACACCAAGATAATACACAAACCATCCTGGGATCTCCATATAAAAACACATGGGCAATCTTCATTGCTCGTGTAGCCCTTCTGATGAAGGAAATCACTTAAACGATTATACCACATCCTACTTGACTATTTAAGTCCATACCGTGACTTCTTAAGCTGAACACTGTATAAACTCCTGTTTGCTCTAACTTGGTTTGGAACAGGGATACCTTCTGATACTTTCATGTATATGTCTAAATCCAAGTTACCATATAGATAAGAGGTGACAACATCCATAAGTTTCATTTTCTAGTCCATGTTTACTGCCATTGAGATCACGTGTCTAAAGGTAATTCCATCCATGATCGGGAGTAAGTTTTCTCAAAGTCACCTAGTCACTAAGGGAAACCTTGAGAAACGAGCCTTGCTTTGTACCTTACTACTTCATTATTCTTGTTTCTCAGTCAAACAAAAACCCACTTGTGGCCAATAGGACGAATGTGGGGAGGAGTTAGCCAAACATGTCCAAATACCTCTCTTTTGTTTAAAAATAATTCTTCAGCAGTGATTGCCTTTTATCAATATTTCCAATCCAACATTTTATTACAATCAATGAGCGTGTTAGGCTTAGGGTCAAGATCAATGATTGAGGAAATTTTCTTGGCGAAATTAACGTCGATGTTTTTCATGGCTTGGTTGTATGACTCTCCTGAATTAACATGTTATTGGCCATTTCATCATGGAGTGCATCAGGCACATCCCCTTGCTCCACCGGATTTCCTAATCTGGGGGCTAGGTCCTTTAGCTTTCCTGCTTCGATGTGTGTGCACACAACTTTGCTAGGTATTTCCGATATAGGAAAATTCAAGTTTAGAATTCCATGCATTGAAATATTCGTACTTGTGCCATGTCTCAACTGGCTCCCCTCTTCAGGGGTAGACCGTAATAAATCTCTCTTATCCTTTTTCCGGGCGTCCCCGGGTACTTGGGATTTGAGAAATCGGATTCCTCGTCCTTTTAGGCCTTAGGACGGGAGCGGGTATACCATTATTTTTCTTTATTATTTCAACCCTTTCCGGTGCATTGCATGCAGACACATGCGACTTTGTCATAATCTTTAAATCACTAAAATGACCAGGAAGTTGATTCACTAAGGAGTGGAAATCTATTAACTGTTGGACTTCTCTATTATACTCAACAGTGCACGGGTCATGAATGTGGATTCCCGTGGCTTTCCACGTGATTTATCAACTTTTGTCATCAAGGGGTTGATTACCTCCCCTAAAGTCAGGAAAAGATCTTCGTAAAAAATGCAGCTTGTAAAACAGGCCATGTGACAGTCGCCTGTCACGGGGTCCAAGAACCTTATTATGGACACTGTCTCATAATCAACGTATATCCCTGACTTATGGAGTGGTCCCATTGATGATCGCTAGGTGGTGGTATTGATACAAATACCTGGTAGCCGAACCTATAAAGGTGGGGAATTTTTGGTGCCAACCCTTGCGCAAGTTGGATAGGTGAGTGGATGTTGTAGGCCGATGGTCGAAATTTGATGAGATTGGCGGGATGTAAGACGACGTGACCTCAACATGTACTTGTTAAATTACAATCCTGAAGGAGTGATCGGGCAACGAACTTAATTCTTTTAATCAATCCCTCGGCAAGTCTATTTTGAGTGTGGACATGCGGTACAATGCTCAAGCTTGATTCCTGTTGCCATATAATAATCATCGAATGCCTTTGAAGTAAATTCTTAGACATTGTCCATTCGAATAGACTTTAAAAGATAATCAGGGAATCTATTACGTATTTATATGATCTGAGAGATCAACTTTGCATTGATCGGAAAAATCAAAAAGAAAAAACCATCTTTTCTTCAGGAACTAAGACGTCACGGTTGGCACATCTGGTGCGCTCGTGGCGATACCACGATCAATAGAATTATGTCTATACCATCTCCCTAAAGTGCAGTCAAAAAATTCTTTATCCGAGAGCATCGACATTGGTCGACGACAGCGAGTTAGCTCGGCTCTAGGGGAAATTCGCACTATAGGTAGGATCTAAATTATGTGCTGAACGAAAAAATTAAAAGAAAATCGAACAATGAATCTATTTTTGCGATCAATTTTAGATTACTTTCAGCGAAAGCTTGGTTGATACAGGTTCGACGGAAACACACGTGTTGATAACGTGTTGTGAAATACCTACCGGCTGGTGGGTCGTGAGGGTGCACTGCATAGGGAAAGAAGACTACGTCGAAGACACACTAATTATTGAATATAAATTGACATAGGAGAAAAATGGAGACGCTCTTTATTGATTTTTTATGCAAACTATACGTACAAAGAGGAGCTCTCATATATAAAGGCTAAAAAGATAAAAGGATAAGCGCCCATTTAACGTTAAACGTGCGAATTGACTTAGCATAAACGGTAGCCAACGAAGTGAGATCCTGTGCTGTCCCAGTTTTCTAATAGATTTTGGACATCGGTTTGGTCGCTAGAATCCCCGGACAATCTTTGTATACCAAACAATATTTTGAATCAATAAAACATGTGTTCATCAAAAGACTGTTGGTTAGACTAATTTATTTTTGTGCAAATTTCCATTAAACGTTTTTGATAAATAGAACAAATTAATACTAAGGCGACCAGTTACACTGGTCACTGCACCAATTATACTATAGCTTAAGCCTGAAAAAAACCTGTGGCCATCTACCCGCGTGTGCGTTTCTTTTTTTGAGGAGAAAAAGTAGGGAAAGTCCACACTGCAATTTTTTATTATAGGGGTATGGGTATGTTACAATGAAATTACAAATGAGATTACTGGTCTAAGAAAGATCAAAAAAAGTACAAAAGGCCATCTTAAAGAGGGCAAAAGTCTACTCTATCTCTGATCCAGATGTTGGCTCAGCCATGTTTTGAATTTCTCCTGATATTTTTCTTTGATTCTGAATTGTATCCATCTCATCTCTTGATAAAAAATTGCCTTCCATCTTTCTAATGTAGGTGTTTTATCATTGAAGATTTTCTCATTTCTACAGATCCAGATACCCCAAGTGGTCAAGATAATGATTTCCATTGCAAAAGGCAGATGCAGCTTGTTTTTGATGTCTGAACAAGCCTCCAATCCTGATAAATTTGCAGTTCCGTCTATGCAAATATGATCCCAGCAGTTTTTTGCAAAGGAGCATTCCCAAAATAAATGGCTAACTGATCCCAGCGTGTGCGTTTCTGGCTTTCTGATCTTTAGTCCGAGTCATCTCAACCATGCAGCTTCAGGTGTTGACCAAAGTATTACGAGTTGGTCCCTCTCGTTCCCGCCCCCATCCCCATATCGATCCCATTCCCCTCCACCTGAGATCCCACCCATCCTAGCCCCTCCTCCGTCTCCAACAGGAAAATCCATCGCCCCCTCCTCTCTCGAGCTCTTCCTCTCACCTCCGCTCCCTCTGCCCCCTCCACTCACGAGGCCATCGCCTCCCATCCAGCTCCCGCATCCAGGGTCGACCGCCTCTGCTTCCCCGCCTCAAACCTACCTAGTATCGATTCAACATCGCCCCCAACCTCATGCACCTGTTCGCAACCATTCTTTGCCGATGGAGAGGAAGATAAGGAGGAATATTATAGCTTAAGCCTGAGAAAAAATGAGCCACCTGAGGCCATCTGCTCGCGCATGCATTTCTGGTCGTCTGATCTTCAGTCCAAGTCAACTCAACCGTGCAGTTTCAGGTGTTGATCGAAGTATTACGATTTGGTCCTTCCCATCTCCGCCCCCGCCCCCATCTTGATCCCGTTCCCCTCCACTCGAGCTCCTGCCCATCCTTGCCCCTCCTCCATCTCCCCCAACAAAGTTCGCCGCCCCCTCCGTTCCCGAGCTCTCCCTCTCATATCCGCTCCCTCTACCCCCTCCACTCACGAGGCCGCCCCTCCGCTCCCGAGCTCTTCCTCTCACCTCCGCTCCCTCTGACCCATCCACTCATGGGGCCACCACCTCCCGTCTAGCTCCCGCATCTAGCGTCAACCGTCTCTGCTTTTCCGCCTCGAACCTATCAAGTACCGATTCAACATCACCCCTGACCTTGCGCACCCGTCCGCCGCCATGCTTTGACAGTGGTGAGGAAGATAAGGAGGAGATGACCATGTGGGATGGTGGGAGTTAGAGAGAGTAGCAACACAGGTAGACAGGCTCCTATGTGGGACTATGCGAAGATGTCGCATCATCTTCACCGCTTTGACTAGAAAAATAAGGAACGGATGGAGGAAAAAAAATTGAAAAGGAGAAGGCATCTCTGCTCCCGAGATATCCCTCTCACCTCCGCTCCCTCTACCCTCTCCACTCATGAGTCCACCGCCTTCCCTCTAGATCCGACATCCAACGTCGTCCACCTTTGCTTCCTCGCCTCGAACCTGCTCAGTACCGATTCAAACATCTCCCCCGACCTCGCGCACCCGTCTGCCACTACGTTTTGCCGATGGTGAGGAATATAAGGAGGAGGTGAGCGCGTGGAATGGTGGGGGTGAGAGAGAGGGGGCGCCTCAGGTAGAGACGCTCCTATGCGGGACTACGTGAAGATATCGTATCATCCTCACCGCTTTGACTAGAAAAATCAGGGACGGATGGCAGAAAAAAGGAATTAAAAAGGAGAAGACTCGTGAGGCATGCAATGATGTGGCACAGAGCGATTGGCGAGAACCCTAAATCTACAGTAACCGAACGGAAGAATCTTTGAATGGAAGGAGTTGAAAAAATTTCGCGCTTTGTGATAAACGGTCACATTTCATATCACTTCAACAATTAATATGTATGTATTTCTGAAAAAAGCAGAATAAGCTAATTTTGTCCCCTCTTGGGCTCTACAACTTATTTGTTTTAATATGTTAGCATATATGCTTGTGTAAATTGACACGTGTTCTATGTTGTTCTACAATTTTCAACATGAGTTAATAAAAATTTCAGTGCCCTTGACTTGGAGCATGCTCTATGATTAATGAACAAGCGGGTTCCATCGACTAAGTGTGTCCAAAAGAAATCTCATAACTTCTATTTTTCATTTTGATGTACAGAAATTATGAAACTTGTACATATTAGATCTTGCTTTTATGTAAAGATTCGTGGCAACTTCTAGCCATACATTCTCTTTTAAATTTTATTGAACCAGTGAATAATTTAGAATATATCAAGTATACCTCCCGCGTATAATAAGTATATATGTAATCTAGTTTTCTATATTGACTAAACAAATCATTTAATAATCTAGCAAATTATAAGTGTTGAATACAAAGTTGTGTCTTCCCTTGGAGCTCTGCGATCCAAATAGTTGCAAACATCGATTTTAAGACAGTCGAAAAAGGTTACTGTGTGATCTTCATAAGTCAGTTGTTTAGACATCATTAGTTTTTACCTTAACATGCCAGTTTCATGTGGTATTGAACTTGGTCTATTACTCGATGTATTTTTGTTTAAAGTTTGCTCATTGTACCTTTTTGTTTATTTGAAAAACATGGGTACCCCTATGTTTCTTATGAGCTTGATATATGAAATACGGGCCCGCTTCTTGCGTCTAAGGTAAGATCTCTCAGTTCTAGACATGTCTAACACGTAAATGACACATTTGTCTAACGATAAAACACTCAAGCCTACACATGATCATATATTTAATTTATGATAACACAAACAAAATAAAATATGTTACCAGCAGTGAGTACAACACACCTACCACACTCTGACAAATGTACTGTAAGTGGCGCGACGAAGTGCGCATATCCACCTAGTGTAATATTAAGATCTAGAAAACATCGAGGATGAATTACAATTTTTACTCTCTAATTATGTATTTGTGATACTAGTTACCATCTCGAGTGAAGATTCTCATTCACATACGCATGTTAATTGGACAAGGTATGAGGTGATGACCAATATATGAAAATTATAGAATGACGACAATAAATCGAACAAATGATAAGAGAAGTCTAAATAGGTTCATCGATGATGCCCTCCAATCTTTACATATTTTATTGCACCACATCGATGTGACATGTCGGTTCTGCTAACAAAACTAGAAATTTCATAAAATAGGGTAAAACCATCATAAAATGCACTTTATCTCATAGGCGTGGATGCTCTTTGTCAGCACAGAATACCGAGGGTCTCCACCACACTCCCACCGCAGATGCCCAGCATGTCGCCACAGCAAGGCCAACCACGAGCACTGCGCTGCCTGCCCACGCACCTCCCGGCGACCGATGGCCGCACCAATGGTGGGTCTAGGCGGGAGCCTAGACCTACAACCCACCGCCTCCACCTCATGGGAGGACTCCCAAGGGAGCCACTCCTCCACACAACCGCGCCCCATTGCCATGAGAAGATGACCCACCCTGCGCGGACTCCCTACACGAGGGAAAATCGCCGCCGCAACCGCCAGGGGCGTCGCCCTAGCTTCCGCGCACAAATGAACACCGGTGACGTCCCCGACCGCCATGATGCATCCCATGGCACCTTCGACCCCGGGCCTGCCGCCATCGTGTCCCTCGCCAGCACAGGGAGACCACGGTGGCCTTGGTTGTTTGGAGGCTAGGGTTTCGCCTCGGTGTCACCTAGGGGGAGGCGACATGGGGGAGTAACCAGATTAATTAACCAGGATTATCCTATCTAGATTAACATACTTATTCCTATAAAATTTTCATATATGTTATTGCTTTTGTTTGGTAGAGTGAAGAATTCTGTTGGTGCGCCTTCTTTGACGTTTTTTTTAAAATGGGAGCGAAGCCTCGACCTCTGCATCAATCGATGCACACAACCATTTTTATTGCAAAGTTTGAATGGTACTTAAAGTATTATAATCATGGATCAGATAGGGTTAAGACAAGTATCAACCATCTAAAAATAAAAAACAACAAGAAGCTATCCATTTTGGAGTCTACCAGTATGTCGTCACCTAGTAGCCCGGAAATTTAAGTCCGGAGCAACCATAATCAAATGGTTTCATCTAGTACCCATAGGCTCCCGCCGATCCGCTAGGAGTAGGTATGACCATAGATGTATCTACTGTGTAGCCATTCGAATAACCTGTAAAAAATTAGTAACAGTTTGTTTGTTAAAGACAATATTACTTCTGGTCATCCAAATAGACCAGCATAAAGCTGATACTCCAATACATAATCTAGCTTTATCAACCTTATTAACCCCATTTAGACAATTTTTAAACATATCTATTATATTGGTTGGTGAAGGCATGTTATAAGTGAAGAAAACTATACACCAAATGAGGCGTGCAAATGGACATGAAAGAAACAAATGTTCAACTGACTCCAATGAACCATATAAGCGGTATTTCTGACATCCATTCCACTTTCGCTTAACCAAATTATCTTTAGTCAATATAACTTTATTTATGAGGAACCACATAAATATTTTGATTTTAAGTGGGAGTTTTAATTTCTATAGGTATTTATGTAGGAATCTTGTATGGCCATTCATTTGATCTAAATACATAGACTTGCAGTAAATATACCTGTTTCTGTTAGCTTACACTTAAAAAGATCATGATTATCATTGAGTTGAACCATTATTAGACACTGACATAAGTGTAACCATCTTGTCAACTTAGTGTCGGTCAACACTCTCCTAAAATTAATATTAAGAGGCGTTTGAGGAAGCACGTCAGCCACCAAGATATTTTTCTTAGAACAATATTATATAATGACGGATATTATTGCGCTAAAGATGTATCATCTAACAAAAAAATCTTCCCAAAAGTGAACACTTTTACCATTTCCAACTTTAAAAAAGCCACTGGCAAAGAACATTTTCTTTACTCGCATAAGCCTTTTTCAAAAGGGAGAATCGGTAGTTTTTTCTTCTACTTGAGATAAAGTTTTATCATGCAAATATTTTTATGCGGCAATTGCTTCCACATGCCCTCTTTAGTTAATAGTTTAAAAAGCTATTTGCTAAGTAAATATTTGTTTTTTTTTATCTCAAGTACCTCAATGCCTAACCCCCCTGATCTTTGGGGTGACACACAATATTCCACTTTGATAGCCTATATTTCCTTTTAGTTTCAGTACTTTGCCGAAAGAATCTAGATTGAAAAAAGTCCAGCCTTTTCCTTACTCATTTAGAAATTTCTAAGAAAGATAATATAAACATTAGAAGGCTAGTAAAAACCGAGTTAATTAGAACTCATAGGATAACAATTTGCCGTGCCAGTAACCTAGCTTTGAAACAAAATGGCTTTTCACGAGATTCCATTCTGAATTCTTTAATTTTCTAGAATGGATTGGCACTCCAAGTTACCGAAAAGGTAGTAAACCAGCATCGTAGCCAAAAATCTGCCTATAGTCGAGTTCTAACTCCTTTTCCTTACCAAAACATAAAATTTCACTCTTGTGGAAGTTAATCTTGAAACCGGAAAGTTGTTCAAAAGTATAAAGTATCATCTTCATATTAACGGCTTCTCTAGATCATGCTCCATAAAAAGTATGGTAATATCCACATACTGGAGAATAGAAACCACACCATCCACCAAATGTGGTATAAGGCTTCCAACTTGGCCATCCTCTTTTGCACGAGCAATAATAATGGCTAGCATGTCAGTAACAATGTTAAAAAGGATTACAAAGGATCACCTTGTCTCAACCTTATTTAGTTTGGAAATAATGGCTGATATCATCATTAACCCTTATTCCAACACTACCACCTTGCAAAAATTGTTTGATCCATTCACACGATTCCAGATGAAAACCCTTCATGCTTAAGACTTGTTGCAAGACATTTAACCTTTTCATATGCGTTTTCAAAATAAAATTTGAAAAGTACTCCATCCAACTTCTTTCTATGAAGCTCATGAATAGTCTCGTGCAAGAGAAAAACACCTTCAAGTTTATGTCGACCCGACATAAAAGCGGTTTGGGTAAGTTTAATCACTTTATGAGACAGATCAATGATGCGAGTAGGGGCTAGCTTTGTGAAAATCTTAAAGCTGACATTAAGAAGACATATTGGTCTATATTGTTATATTTGCATTGCATTTTATTTTTTAGGCAGTAACGTGATAACACAAAAGTTCAATTTAAACAGGGACAAATCTTCTATTTTCAATTGACCAAAAAGGGCCATCAAGTCTGATTTGATAACATTCCAAAAGGTTTAAAAAAATTGGCAGGAAACCCATCTGGTCCTAGAGCTTTATTATATTCCATTTGAGAAATGGCTTCTAAAAATTTTTTCTCATCGAAATCTACTGTCAAAATAACATTTCCTTCGGCATACAAATGTGGAATGTCTTCAATTCGATCTTCCATTAGTAAAACATTATTATAATCAGCCTCTTCAAAGAGCTTCTTATAATACTTAGTGATATAGACCTTTAAATTCTCTTCAACTATGGTTCCTTAATCTTGCTCTAATTGAAAAAATTCTTTTTTTTTCTATATTTACCATTTGCAATTAAGTGAAAATATTTAGTATTATTCCTACCTTCTTGAACATGCTTAACTTTCACTCGTTGAGCCCACTTGGTCTCTTCATCACATCTAAGTTGATTAACACGTTCATTTGCATTTTTAACTTATCCTTTTCAGATCCAGTCGGTGGACATGTTTTAGCCTTAATATCCAGATCATCAATAATGGATAATAGCCGCTCCATTTTTTTGTTTTTTTCTAAATGGGGATAAAACCCCCGGCCTCTGCATTGAAAAAATGCATACGGCCTTTATTATATTATTGGAAATATTTTTTCAGACACCGCTCAGTTAAAACTTATTGCAAATCATGGGCCGGCCAAAGTCTCGACATGAATGAGCCATCTAAAAATGCAAGTAAAGCAGTGCGCCAAAGGATCAACATGTGAGCCTGCTAATAAGCTGGAAGCCACACTGGCTGAACAAATCCCGCGTAACCGAAGCCAGGTTGTTGCACCCAAAATCCATGGCATGTCGATGCGCCTCCGACTATAGACATGACCACAATTGGATCCAATGTGTGGTAAGAGGGATAACCTGCAAAAAGGAAGCATGTTTCAAAATGTTAAAAGTTAAATCATTCTGGATATGCCAATATAGCCCATAACAAGGCGCACACACCAATTCTAATTTGGTCTTTAGTGTGTTTATCAATTCCATGCAACCAATTCTCAAATAAATTAGTGATGTTTGTGGGAGGTGCCAAACTACAAGCCATATGTACAATGCGCCAAACTATTTTTGATAGAGGGCACTCAAAAAATAGATGTTGAATATTTTCCGCCTTATCACAGAAGCAACATGATTTGTCCCCTTGCTAATTTATTTTCAGCAAGTTATCTCCAGTTAAACTTACCTTTCTATAAAAAACCACATGAAAATCTTGATCTTTAGTGGTACTTTAAGCTTCCACAAATATTTCCTTAGATAGGTTGTATGCCCATTCATATAATAGAGATACATTGACTTCACGGTAAATATGCCCAAATTTGTAAGATTCCAAATAAAATTATCATCCTCATTAGTTAAGTTTACTTCTATTAACTGATCAAGAAGATAGAACCACCTCGTCCATTTATTCCTAGTAAGGTTTCTTCTAAAAACTATATTTATAGGAAACCCCGACATAACATTTGCAACTGAAACATTCTTGTGTTGTACTATATTATAGAGTGAAGGGTACTGTTGAGCTAGAGGCTTACCCCCTAGCCAACAGTCTTCCCAAAATCATGTATCTAAGCCATTCCCAACCTTCAAAGTACCCCTTTCAAAAAAACTCTTCTTTAACCTTCAACAAAACTTTCCAAAAGGGTGAGTCATCAGGTTTTGCTTTTACTTGTGATAGAGTATGTGAATGCTAGTATTTATTTTGAAGGAGTTCCTGCCAAACCCCCTCTTTATTCAAGAGTTAAATAGCTACTTGCTAAGTAAATACTTGTTTTTAACTTGTAAGACCTCTATCCCGAGCTCCCCTTGATCTTTGGGGCAATAGATAATGTTCCACTTAGAAAGGCTATACTTTCTTTTGTGTCCATCTGTTTGCCAAAAGAATCTCGATCTAAAAAAATCCAATCTCTTACATACCCCTATGCCAGACAGGATAGCATGAACATGGACACACTAGTAAGGACTGAATTGATAAGAACTAGCGGTCACCGTACAACACTAATTTACTAATCCAACTACTAAGTTTAACTTCAAAAGGATCTTCTACCGGTTTCGATTCACCATTTTATAGTTTCCTAAAGTGAATTGGGATCCCCAGATATCTAAAAGGGAAGACACCCACTTCACAACCAAAAATATCTCTATATTGGTCCTCGATATCTTTTATTTTGCCAAAACAGAATAATTCACTCTTATGAAAGTTGATTTTTAACACCGAGAGCTGCTCAAAGATGCACACAATCAATTCCATATTCAAAGCTTTATGTAAATTATGCTCCATAAAGATAATAGTATCATCCGCATACTGAAGTAGTGAATTCCCCCTCAACTAGATGAGGGATAAGTCCATCTACTTGTCCATCTTCCTTAGCTCTAGTGATTAGGCTTGCGAGCATATCAGCTATAAGGTGAAATAAAATAGGTGAAAGGGGGTCACCCTGCCGGAGTCCCTTTCTAGTCTGGAAATAATGCCCTATGGCATCATTTACTCTAATACCAACACTTCCTTTGTTAACAATACATTTAATCCAATCACACCATAATGGGTCAAATCCTTTCATGCGAAGCGTTTTTTGTAAAAAAATCCCAATTAACTTTATCATAAGCTTTCTCAAAATCTATTTTAAGAAGGACACCGTCTATTTTTTCCGATGAAGTTCATGGATCATTTCATGTAGAATCACTACCCCTTCTAGGATATGTCTACCGGGCATGAAGGCTGTTTGAGTTGGTCTAATCACTTTGTGAGCAATGCTAGAAAATCTATTTGTTCCTACTTTTGTGAATATCTTGAAACTCACATTAAGTAAACATATTGGCCTATATTGCTGAATTTGTATAGAATTCTCTTTATTTGGCAATAATATAATTGTTCCAAAGTTAATATGGAATAGAGGGAGATCACTTGAATAGAAACTCCTAAACATCCTCATTAGGTCCTCTTTAATTATAGATCAGCAAACTTGATAAAATCCACTAGAAGACCATCTGGGCCCAGAGCTTTATTTTTCTCCATTTGCATGATAGCCTCATACACCTCATTCTATTTGAATTCATATGTAAGGATTATATTTTCTTATGGAGGAAGTTGAGGAATGTCATTTATTTCAGATTCAATAAGAGAGAAATTATTTTTAGCCGATGCCCCAAATAATTTCTTATAATATTCGGTGGTATAAACTTTTAGATTCTCCTCCCCAACAATGGTTCCTTCATCTTGTTCTAGTTGGAATATCTTATTCCTATTATGTTTGCCATTAGAAATGAGATCAAAGTACTTAGTATTATTACCACCTTCTTGCACATGTTTCACCTTCGCCCCTTGAGCCCACTTGGACTCCTCGTCTCGTCTTAGTTTTAACACTTTCTCATTTGCACTCCTCATGGATTCTCTCTCTGAGTCCATAAGAGGAGCGACTTCCGCCTTTCAGTCTAAACTATCAATTAAGAGAAGCAAACGTTCCTTTTATTACTTATACAATAGTAATATTCCTGGCCCATCCCCTTAGAAAATTACGAATATGAGGGATCTTATTCTGCCAGCTCTCCATAGGTGAGTTTCTAGTAGGTGCTGAAATCCATTCTCTACGGATCATGTCAACAAAACCATCTTGGTTCATCCATGAGAGCTCAAAAGATAAATTAAACTTTTCCTGAGGTGCGCCTGTAGACCCGAGTCAAGGAGCGAAGGAGTGTGATCAGAACCAGATCTAGTCAATACTCGAACACTCACCAAAGAATTTTTTGTTCCCACTCTATATTATAGAGAACTCTATCTAATTTCTCATAGGTTGGTGTGTCCCTTCGATAGGCCCACGTAAATTGTCTCCTTGAAAGAGTTATCTCTTTCAAGTCTAGAATTTCAATAATAGCATTAGAAATAAGGGGGTTCTATTTTCGTGCCCCTGGTTCGTTAGTTGTACTCAGTTTTCCGCAGCCCCTTAGTTTTTCCTCACTTTTCCCCTCCGACCATTCTGAAACCCTCACATGCACTAGGATGAGTGGATGCTGTAAGGCAAAGGCTTGACCATTACATGCTGACAGGTGGGACCATGTTGGGTGGGTCCTGCGTTGAGCGTTACGTTACGTCGTCTCGACCAGTAGATGCTGACAGGTGGGGCCGTGTTGGGACGGGTCCTGCATACCCGGTGAAGGGTGGGGCCACGTTGGGATGGGTATTGCATACATGGTGAAGGGTGGGGCCGCATGGAGACACGTCGGACCGTCCATTCTCGCTCCGAGCCTAGAATAGCTCCCACACCGCCCCTCTGCTCCGCTTCCCCGCTATCGTGCCCTCCTACCTGAGAGCCCCTCATACCTTATGTCGTCCTCAGCCCCCGAGCGACCCCTCCCCTAGCCCCCGAGCCCACTCCGGCTCCGCTTCCTCCCCCGCTAGATCTACCCATTTCATGGAACAGTATGCGACGCCGGCGGGTGTACCGGTCCTCCCCGTCGAGCACGGAGAAGATTGGGTGGAATCGGAGGGATCTAACGCATGGATTCCATCTAGGTAAGTATTGTTTCCCTTCGTGTATTGATTATAGGCAGTAATTGAGCGCGAATCATCGGTGCTTAGCTAACTGCGTTGCTTTTCGAATAGGATTGATCCAGCACTGGCATTTAGGCTGGCGGTTAAACTGGATACTAGCATAATTCATGGTTGTGAATGGTATCTCTCTGGATTTTACTTCCTAGCGGTGGTTGCAACCTCCATAACTCTCGGAGATTTTAAAGATAAAATATATTCTAAATTCCCCTGGAGCAATGGCGATACGGTTGATTTGCAATGTTTCAACATTAGTGAGCAAAGATTGCTCCCACTAACTAGCAAAGCTGATCTGGTAATGCTTTTCTCTTTGAATGCTGCCGCACGTTTTGGTCGAATTCATCTTCATGTGCAACCTAAAGTTTAACACACGAGAAAGAGGGCTAAATCATCATCTAGTGGTCAGGCATCATCAGGTGGTCGGGTATCATGTGTCTCTGCTATCTCTGCTAATAGTGTGCACCCCTGCGCTCCTTGTAGGTCCACAACAGTATCATCTGTTGGCACTGCGAGTGTAAGCCAAATAGTTCGTGCGGACGATGTGGAGGATGAAGCAGAGCTTGCCGAGGGAGCGCCACCACTAGATGATGAGGATGAGTTGATGTTTCCTGAATTGGTAAATAGATTCAGTAAAAAGGCACTAGAGGATCAATAGACGGAGGAATTGGCCCACAGTGCCAGATTTGATGACACTAATGATGAAGAGAACAAGGAGAACAATGACATTCTCATTTTTGCCGACTATGATGGTGAGGACTTGCCAGTAATTGCGTGGGACAGGAACGATCCTAAGATTTCAGAAGGCACCGTATTTGAAACGATGCGGGACAGTCGTAATGCCCTTACTACATATTGCATCTGCACCAATAATGATTATGTTATTATTAAGAGTGAGCCAGCAAGGTTCATAGTGAAGTGCCCATACAAGAGGTGTAGGTGGAGGATGCACGCATCTACTATGCTTAGGAGCAGTTTGGTTCAGGTATTACAACCAGTTGTGTATTTTAGATCATTGTGTAGAATTTGTTAACTGTACCTGACATTTTCATTATGTTTCATATAAAAGGTAACCGGTTCGAACATTCTTGTCTACCTCAAGGGGTACAACCAAAGGACAAAACAAAACTAGCAAAGACTAGGTGGTTGGCAGATGCAATCATGGATTGGATGAGAGCGAACCCATCACTTGGTGAAACAACGCTCATAATTTTTTCTGAAAGGTTTAATATTACAGTACCTTACATGAGGATGTTCTATGCAAAGTAAATGGCTCTTGATAGGATCAATGGTCCATGGAATGGATGTTTTCAGTTGCTTTACAGCTTCAAAGATGAAGTGGAGATGGCTAGTCCAGGTAGTTTTGTACAGATAGACATGGATATAGTTCAGTACAAAATAAGAGGGAAAACAATGGAGAAGGAGTGCTTTATAAGGGCTTTTGTTTGTTTCAAAGCTTGCTGGCAAGGGTTTCTAGATGGTTGCATGCCTTATTTGGCTGTGGATGCAACCGCTCTTCATCGAAGATTTAAAGGACAGCAAGTAACTGCTACTGTAGTTGATGGCCACAATTGGATGTTCCTTGTTGCTTTTGGAGTTTTGGAGATTGAGTCAGAGGAAAGTTGGACTTGGTTTCTAGAGAATTTGCGCGACCTTATAGGTCATCCACCAGGACTTACTATCCACACAAATGCTTGCAAAGGTTTGGAGAAATTTGTAGAAGAAGTATTCCCCGGAGTGGAGCATAGGGAATGTATGCGACACTTAGTGCAGAATTTTACAAAGAAATTCAAGGGTAAAGTTTATACTGACAACCTATGGCCAGCTTCATACACATGTAGTTTGATGAAGCATTTGTATCATTTAGAAGTGTTGTATAAACAAAAACCTGCGGTGAAGGAGTACCTGGATGCACATCATGGAATGGTGTGGTCAAGAGGCCAATTCAATGAAATTTGTAAGGTAGACTATGTGACAAGTAACCTTGCAGAGAGTTTCAATGCAAAGGTCAAGTCATTGAAAGGGCTTATGCTGTGGAACATATTTGATAAGATTAGGTAGATGATCATGATAACGATCGATTTGCATCAAAGGATTGCATCAACAGTATATGTTGGCGATCTCATCATCCCATCTTTGATTAAGGCATTGCATGCCAGGGCAAAACAATTGAAGATGAAATGCATTAGAAATGGAATGGAGGCTGAGGTAACGTACACTGACAGTAAAGATAGGCAACGGAGGTATCCAGTGAGTTTGGCTGACAGGACATGCCATTGCAGGCAATGATAGCTGCGTGGGAAACCCTGCATACATGTATTGTATTTCATGGGTGTTCTATGAGGTGAAGAGGGTGAAATTGATAAGTATGTGTCAGAGTATTTCTCCGTTTCCAAATTAAGGGCAGCATATGCTCAGAATGTTCCAGCCTTGGTGGGAAAAGACCAATGGACGGAAGTGAATCCAGGCTTCAAGCTATACCCTCCAGTTTTTACTAGACTAGTAGGTAGGCCAAGGAAGAATAGGATGAGAGCTAGTACAGAGGGTGGTGCACCAACTTGACGACGTAAGTGCAAACATTGTGGGATCCTAGGGCACATTGCTAGGCTTTGTAAAAATGCAGTGGACACAACTTATGGAATAGATGATCAGGTGGGAGCAGCAAATGCAGATGAGAATGAAGTATCTGAACGAGAGGAGAATGAAGCAATGGGTACATTGCATATTGAACCAACGGATCGAGAGGAGATTGAACTAGATGCAGGGGAGATTGAACCAAATGTAGGGGAGATTGAACCGGATCCAGGGGCGATTGAACCAATGGATTGAGAGGAGATTGAACCAAATGAAGGGGAGATTGCACCAAATGCATGGGAGATTGAAGAAATTTATTCATTAGAAGCAGAGTTCAAAAGTAAAGGAATTACACAAGAGGATATTGAAGAAATGATGCCAATGCGTTTTGAACCGTATGAACCAATGAATCGAAACGTGGTTGAACCAATTTTACGATAGACTGAAGCACTTGATTCATTTGATGCAGAGAACAAGAACAAATGGAAGAAGCTGATGGTGGACTCCGAGAATATTCCAGCCAGGATCACCTAGAGCAAGGTGGTGAACTCCGAGAATATTCCAGCGAAAAATACTAGGAGCAAGAAAAAAATGAATTTGAATTATCAATTTGAATTTGTATAATGAATTTGAACTACTATCAATGTTTGTGACGCTTCTGATACATTGCAAATGTATCTATAATTTTGATGTTCCATGCTTGGTTTTATCTACTTTCTTGTGTTTTGTCCACACTTTCGAGTACTTTTCATTTGATTTCTTGGACTAACCTATTAACAAGAGCCACAGTACCAGCTGCCTGTTTTTGGTTCCAAGAAAGTCAGAAAATGAATATTCTCGGAATTGGACGGGACAAAAGCCAAAAATCCTATTTCACCAGAAGACTCCCGGAGCAAAAATATGAGACAGAGTGGGGCTGGGGCCTAGCCACACCACCTGGCCGTGTGGGCTAGGCCTGGCCGTGCCAGGGGGTGGTCTGGCCGCCCCAGGCACCCCCTCGGTCTCCCTCTTCACCTATAAGAAGCCTTATGACCTAAAAACTCTGGGGGGTTCGACGTTTTTCCAAAAGGAGTTTCGCTCCGCCGCCACCACCAGATTCCACGAAACAGCACCAGAAACTCCATTCTAGCACCCTGCCGGGACGGGGAATTAGAGGAGATCATCGCTATCATCATCACCATCGCTTCTCCATCGACCATCCATGTTTGCCCCATCTATGAGTGAGTAATCCCCCGCTGTAGGCTATAGGGATGGTAGGGATTGGATGAGATCGTTCATGTAATGGCATCAGATTGTTAGGGCATGGTGCCTAGTATCTTCTATTAGTGCTTTATGACTTTGTTGCGACTTGTTATGCTTAATGCTTGTCATTAGGGCCCGAGTGCCATGATTTCAGATCTGAACATGTTATTGATTCATTATGATAGTATTATTTATGGTCTTATCTGCAAGTTGTATACACACGTTGTTGTCCGGAACCAATGGCTCCGAAGTGACAGAAATCGGGATAACCGGAGGGAGTGGATTTGATGTGAGGATCACATGTGTTCATGGACTATTAATGCTTTGCTTCGGTGCTCTATTGAAAGGGGCACCTTAATTGCTAGTAGTTCCCTTGAGGCCTCGCTACAAACGGGCTGGCAGGACAAAAGATGTTGTGCAAGTTCTCATTGCGAGCACGTATGACTATATATGGAACACATGTAGAGGATCGGTGCAGAAAACAAAAAATTTCCTACGCTGAAACCCCAGAAACTAGCCTAGGATCTATCTATGTAGTAATGCAGTAACGGCCAGAGCATAGAGAATACATACCCTTGTAGACCGTATGCGGTTAACGTTCCACGGGGAACGTGGTTGATGTAGTCGTACTCGAAGCCGACCTTAAGGTCGCGAAGCTCCTCGCAGGTCACCCCTTGCTCCTTCTTGATCTTCATCATCTTCATCGTGCAATAGCTCCGGCTCATGACATTTAAGCGCCCCAAGTGTTGTGCCTCGTGTCTTCATACACATACGGTGCACGATGAGACCTCCGGCTCCCCGATCCCGCCGGGAGTGCAGAAGTTGATATCTGGCTAGGAATCCCTGCAGCGCAACGGCGTACTGCAGGTGTGCCACGATCGCACAACCCAGACTTGGGGCCATGGTCACAAGGTATAGAGAGAGGGAGGGATAAAGTCAACCAAAAGACTTCTCAAGTTGTGTATTTGGTGTCTATTTAATCCCACCCATGGGCACCCCTTTATATAGGCAGAGGCGGGCGTACCCTCTCCATTAGGTGCCCCATGTGGGACTAAAACAAAGGGAAAAAGGGCAAAAGGAGAGGGGCAGCCGGCTGGGCCAGGATTGCCAGCCCATCAACTAGCAGTAGCAAAAGAGCCGCCAGCCGGGTAGGCCGGCGGCGCCCACTGCGGCCCAGCTAAGCAGCAGCGGCCAGGAAGGGGGCAGCAGCCAGGCGGGCCGGTCTCGCCCTCGCGGCCCGTGACGCCAGCGACCACCCGCCCTCAGTCCTGCCCGGGTGGGCCGGCAGTGGCCAGCGGCCCGCTTGCCTGGACACCGCCTGCCCGGGTGGGCCGTTTACCCCGCCAGCGGCTCAGCGGTGCAGCCCGCCGACTGGCTCCCCGCGAGCTCCTCATGGGCCGGGTCGAGCTGGCCTGGCAGTGGCTGCGGCCAGCTGGTCTCCGCCCTGTGCGGCGAATATTATCTGCCGCCCACGTGGTTGTTTCCTTTTCTTTTTCCTTTTATTTTTCTGCAGTTTTTATTCTAGGCCTTTTTCCTTTGGGATTTGGCCTAATATAAAAGTTGCCTTTATAAATTTTAATCTAAATATTATTTACAATATATTATTTCACAACTAACATATAATAAATATATATTTAAATTCCCATTTATCCGAAAACACTTTTCCGGGCTTTTCCTTTATTCTTTCACCGAACAACTTTGGATCTCTCCGCGGAACGATTCCGGCTTTCTCTCTTTCTCTACTGTAATTCCACCTTACGAATGATCGCTCTCATCGTACCCTTAAGTATATCCTCTCATGGCTCGGGAATTCCCTAGACATGATCTGTATCAATGATCAACAGAGGGACTAGGGATATCCCTGTGACCCCTATGCATTCCTGATGACAATGTCGTTTGAACCAGCTAAATGTAGCATCCTCTTCCTTTTGTTTCTCGATACAACTTGTCCGAGATCCGATCACTGGTATCCCATACCTTTGTTCAATCTCGTTCACAACAAGTTATGTTTTCTTGTTACCGTGATATTACATCCCCGTGACCTAGTCACATGTTGCAACATTTATAGATGTAATCTCACCAAGTCAGCCGTATGTATCTTTACCCATCATATGGGTGAACAAATCCCAGTCTTGCAGTCACATGTAATCTACTATTCCTTTGAAATACCCAACGTACACCTTTATGGCCACCGCATTACCAGATGACGTTTGATGCAGTCAAAGCAGCCTAGGGAAACAGTGAGTAATATGAGCTCACGGTCTAAGGAGAAGGAGTCTAGGTATAGTTGTTGCAACAATGAACTATATGACCTGATCGTGTTGCAATCCTTCGAGGAATGTCCAATCACATCATTCTCTAATGATAGATCTCGTTGTCAGTCAGCATAAATGCCCATGATCTTGAAACCCAGATCATCTTCGTGACCAACAAACTAGTATGAATAGAGGCTACTAGGGACTTGGTTATTTCATACCACACCTGTACCAATGTTTCTACTTGGCACAGTTCTAGCACTATATGAAACCATTATAAACTAATTGAGATATGACAATAAAAACCTATTTATTATTAGCCTCTAGGGCATATCTCCTTCAACACATGCCTAGGATTATCTAGTACTTGGATGCTTTATCTTTTTTATCTACAATTGCCCTATGTTCTGATTGCTATGTGAATTGTCTTGTCCATGCAATGCCCGTCCATCCATCCCTATGCCTCCACACTCGAATCCTACTGTTTACTGCTATTGTTACTGTTGTCTTTACTTTACTATTGCTGCTACTTTGCTACTCCTACTACAAAACTGATGCTACTGATAAACTGCTGTGAGCAAGATTGTTTCTAGGTGCAGCTGAATTGACAACTCAGTTGTTAAGGCTTATAAATATTCTTTGGCTCCCCTTGTGTCGAATCAATAAATTGGGTTTCACTTCCCTCGAAAATACTGCGATACACCCCCTATACTTGTGGGTCATCAAGACTATTTTCTGGCGCCGTTGCCGGGGAGCATAGCTTTATTTATCAAGTCCACTTGGATTCACTATTGTTCAAGCTTAGTTTATTTCCGCCTTGTTTGCTTGTTTATTTATCAAAAATACAAAAAAATTATTAGTTCCTACTCTAGTTGTTATTTTCGCTGGTTTGTTATTGTCTTGCTTTATCATGCTTATTATCAATGGTTGGTTTCTTTGAAGCTGAATCTTATTGGCAAGGTGGGTTCACGTCAGATCAAAAATATTATTATAAGGAACACCGCTTGTCACAAAAAGGGAAACACTTATGGGAACAAATTGATAAATTGTATACCATTGCTAGAAGCGTGTGCTCTACTTATAATGTTACTTATTGCTTTGATAAATCTTGTTGCTATAAGAGGTATAAACACCTCCCTTTTCAATGTGAGTATAATGATAATGTTACCATATCTTCTTATGTTAAGGGAAATTATGACTTTTATGATGTGGAACAAATTGAGGAATTTATTGCTTGGAAGGGTGCATTTGAGCTTGCTAGTTTTATTGAAAATATTGATGATTCACCTTATAAACATGAGGTTTATGATATACTTAAATTTTTCTTTGATTATTACAAGGAAGAAAATGGCTATATTCTTGAATATATTAATAGATGCTTTCCACAAATAGAAGAGACTAATGCCTTGCAGTATCTTATGGACGAAATTGATGAACCTGAAAGCTCATTAGATGAAAAAGAGGAGGAGAGTGATGAACAAAAGGAGGAAGAATGGATTAGCTACCCATGCCTACCTTCTAATGACAGTAACTCTTTATCCCTTATATTAGTTGATTATCCCCCATGCTTACCAAAGGAGGATGAATGTTATGCTCATGTTATCTGTGATAATCCTTTATTTTTGCCTAACTTCGAGATGCATAGTACTAAAGAGTTTTGCTTAGAAATTGTTTATGATAAAGCTCTAGATGATGGTCCTATATTGAATGATCAGTCATCGTGTTATAGAATTGTTAAAAGTGGGTTTGAACGTTTTAATCCCACTATTTTTGAGCTTGATAAAAATTATGTTTTTGTAGAACATGAAAAGAATGCTTTATGTGATAGTTATATTGTTGAGTTTATTCATGGGGCTACTGAAAATTATTATGAGAGAGGAAAATATAGTTGTAGAAGCTTTCATGGTATTGAAACACCTCCCTTTGTGCTGAAAGTTTTGAAGTTACTCTTGTTTTATCTTCCTATGCCTATCACTTTATTCTTTGCGAATTTATTTGCATACAAGATTCCTATGCATAGGAAGTGGGTTAGACTTAAATGTGTTTTGAATTTGCTTCTTGATGCTCTCTAATTCATATTTCTTATGAGCATCCTCTCAAACTATCATGCCTAACTTAAAGGCGTTAAAGAAAAGTACTTATTGGGAGATAACCCAAAAGTTTTAGATGAGTCTTGGAAGTTATTACTTCAGTAATAACCGCTCCTTATCCTTTTTATTTGCTTTTTGTGCCAAGAGTAACCTCTAATGAGAGAGAAGTAATGATTGGGAAAGTTGCTGTCCCGAAACAGATTTCTGTGCCTCACCATAAAAATTCATGTAAAATCTCTGAATGTCTTTTTGAGGCGCGAATTTTTGTGCTTCTGCCCCAGGTTGTTATCTAACTTTCGTTAGTTCAACACTTTTCGATTTGAGCAACAGAAAGTCTTCGAAAAATTCGTATTTACCTGCTGGTCTGTTTTGACAGATTTCTGCCATTTTTTTTGCATTTGCTTCTTGTTGGTTCCTTTTTGAGTTCTTTTGGGGAATTGAGCTTTTTGAAGTAAGTGCTACAGTACCTTGTGTTTTAATTGAAGTTTTATTGGTGTTATAACTGAACCTAAAGACCTATTATCTTGAGTGCACTAATGTTGCTAATAAAGATTGTGTGAAGTTTTGTATGAAGGAAAAATTTCAGGTGTATGGAAAGAATGAGTAATGAGATGAAGGATGGACTAAAGCTCAAGCTTGGGGATGCCACGCGTGTCACCCCAAGAAATATCCAAGAAGTAAAAGCGTCAAAGCTTGGGGATGCCCAAGGCATCCTCCTCTTCATCAATAAAAATCCCAGGTTTCTTCCAAACACTTCATTTTTATTGTTTCATGCACAGTTGTGTTGTTCTTCGAGCGTCTTCTTTTTAGTTTTCGTTTTGGTTTTTCGTTTGCTTGGTTTTCTTAGTTTGGTGAATAAATTGGTTGGACCTCCTCTTTCATGCATTGGTTTTCAAATAGTTTGGTTTGGATTGGAAAAGAGTAGGAAAAGCTCATGCTTAAGTGGTAAAGAGAGCTTGTTTTTGACTGTGGCCTATGCTTTATCATGCCATGCTCGATATTGTTTTGGCTTTATGCTTAGTATTCTTTGCTGTAGCATGACTTGTTATAAACAATTGAGATTGCTTAATGTGCCTTGTATGAATCATGCGTTGTTTTAGCATATTAAAGCATAGTATAGTGGTATTCTCCTTTGATGCTTTATTTGTGTTGACTTGGCACATGATCACACCATGTTATGACTATCCAAAGTCACCATAGCCTTTATGATCCTTTAGTTTTCAACTTGTAGTATCAATTTATGCTTTGATCAATGATGTTTTGTCGCTCTACATGATTATGGCCATTATTGCTCTCTTAGTTTGTCGCTCCCAGTCTTTTGCTAGCCTCCACAACCAAGTATGAGTTCCACTCATGCATCCAACTCCTTAAACCAACTTATTCCAAATATTCCACCATACCTACCTATTAGCATATGCTATTCCAAGTATATTCATGTTTTTGTTTACCTTCCAAATTAAACTTGTCATGAGAAAACTAGTGATTAAAGCTCTCACGAACTTGATGGCACACTTTACTTTTCTTGCCCTTAATAAACTTGAACCATTGGGTCCTTCTTTGTTTCGTATATGCTTGCACTTTATAAGTTGAAGTTAGCAGAACCATGTATCATGGGGAACGCTTTCAACATTGCACCTGTACTTTGTACCCCGTTGATATCATGTTCTTTTGCTTATGGATCCCAGCAGTGTGAAATAAAAGTGGAACTTGTAAGATCATGGAGTTTGTATGTGTGTTAGAGAAAAGACTGGGCCGCTAGCCTAAGACATGCCTAATCATGGTGGAAACTTGCAACATCACCATAATGAGCACTCTATGAAGCATCCTCAATAAAAACCTATGCAAATAGCAAATAAAAAGATCACTGAGATGCTCATTGTCTGCTTGCCTTGTCATTTTGATTATGGGATAGCTCCTGTATCATGTGCAAGGGGTACCCCGTTGGCGGTTCTTTATGATACACATGTACTTACAGTGACAAGAGCTTACTCGTGACTAAAGTTGAGTAACACGAGGTTCGGTCTTCGTAAGTAAGGGGCATGAGATTTCGGTTTATAACTTGTCAAGCATATCCTCTTAGTTGTGTCACTTTAACCTTAATCAGCTTCAAGATGCTTATGATAGGGGCAATGAGAGCTGAAAGCTATAAGTACCATAAATTTTGGAAGCTCTTTATGAAACTTGAATCCCTACTTCCTTCTATGAAGGCCTTTCTTCCACTTTTATATTGAGTCTCCACATTCTACCTTTATGCACCTACTTTGAGAGCATAGTGGCCATTCTTAGTTCTATGTGCATTGTCCCAAGACTAGTTGATTAATGCATAACTTGATATTGCTTGTTTTAAACTATTTGTATCTAGTCACTCTTATGAACTTTGAAGGTGTCCTATGCATTTATATTTGCTACTCTATGAGGGACAAGCTGAATGCCATTATTCTATGTTTTCTTTATGTGAAACAAACAAATGTCTTGCAAAGCATTGTTATTCATGAATCTTTTGTTTGTGCCTTTTCATGTTGCATTATAGTTTCTTTGTCTTATTGCTAGAACTTTGTCTTTCATGTTATGATTGAAGTACTATGATCCCAGCTTTGAATGTTTTACAGATACTTTGATCAAGTTTATGATGGTGCATGTCACCTCAAAAATTATTCTTTCTTTTTATCACTTACCTACTCGAGCACGAGCTGGAGTTAATCTTGGGGAATGTTGATACATTGCAAATGTATCTATAATTTTTGATGTTCCATGCTTGGTTTTATCTACTTTCTTGTGTTTTGTCCACACTTTGGAGTACTTTTCATATGATTTCTTGGAGTAACCTATTAACAAGAGCCGCAGTGCCAGCTGCCTGTTTTCTGCTAATTTTGGTTCCAGGAAAGTCAGAAAATGAATATTCTCGGAATTGGACAGGACAAAAGCCAAAAATCCTATTTCACCAGAAGACTCTGGGAGCCAAAATATGAGATAGAGTGGGGCTAGGGCCCAGCCACACCACCTGGCCGCGTGGGCTAGGCCGGCCGCACCAGGGGGTGGTCTGGCCGCCCCAGGCACCCCCTCGGTCTCCCTCTTTGCCTATAAGAAGCCTTCTGACCTAAAAACTCTGGGGGTTCGACGTTTTTCTAGAAGGAGTTCCGCTCCGCCTCCACCACCAGATTCCATGAAACAGCACTAGAAACTCCATTCTGGCACCCAGCCGGGACGGGGAATTGGAGATCATCGCCATCATCATCACCATCGCTTCTCCATCGACCATCCATGTTTCACCCATATATGAGTGAGTAATCCCCCGATTTAGGCTATGGGGATGGTAGGGATTGGATGAGATCGTTCATGTAATGGCATCAGATTGTTAGGGCATGGTGCCTAGTATCTTCTATTAGTGCTTTATGACTTTGTTGCGACTTGTTATGCTTAATGCTTGTCAGTAGCGCCCGAGTGCCATGATTTAAGATCTGAACATGTTATTGATTCATTATGATAGTATTGTTTATGGTCTTATCTGCAAGTTGTATACACACGTTGTTGTCCAGAACCAATGGCCCTGAAGTGACAAAAATCGGGATAACCGGAGGGAATGGCTTTGATGTGAGGATCACATGTGTTCAGGGAGTGTTAATGCTTTGCTTCGGTGCTCTATTAAAAGGAGCACCTTAATTGCCAGTAGTTCCCTTGAGCCCCCTGCAAACGGGCTGGCAGGACAAAATATGTTGTGCAAGTTCTCATTGCGAGCATGTATGACTATATATGGAACACATGCCTAGGATTATCTAGTACTTGGATGCTTTATCTTATTTATCTGCAATTTCCCTATGTTCTGATTGCTATGTGAATTATCTTGTCCATGCAACAGTCGTCCATCCATCCCTATGCCTACCGCACTCGAATCCTACTGTTTATTGCTATTGTTACTGCTGTCTTTACTTTACTACTGCTGCTACTTTGCTATTACTACTACAAAACTGTTGCTACTGATAAACTGTTGTGAGCAAAATTGTTTCCAGGTGCAGTTGAATTGATAACTCAATTGTTAAGGTTTATAAATATTCTTTGGCTCCCCTTGTGTCGAATCAATAAATTGGGTTTCACTTCCCTCGAAAATACAGCGATACACCCCCTATACTTGTGGGTCATCAGCTTCCAAGTTTGTATGTTGGATATCCCCATAATGTATGTGTTATTGCAAGTTTCTATTGTCATGCACCTAGTTGCTTAGCACTGCTCAGTTTTGCCCTCACATATGGTCAACACATGGGGTTTAGCTAGTTCATGGCTTAAACCATAGCAAACGTTGACCAATTGATCTAAAATTTGGCACACTTGTGTATCCTGGATTGATTTACCATATAACATTGGAAATTTTGGATTTACTTGTAATCAGCCACATTTTTCTTTTTCTAAGTGATTAAATTAAAATAAATGGTGTTAGGGTTATTTTAAATCAAAAAAGAAGTCAAAACATAGTGCAAGCTTCGCATGGAGTCTTGTTATGTTAACTAAAACCTAGCATGAATTGTAAAGGAGAAGGAAATAAAGAGAAATGGACTTCTCCCCTAAACCACTTCTTGGAATGAGCTACTAGCTATGAAGATGCATGGCTTTCTTCTCAGTCAACCTCCAAGATAACCCATCCCAAAACATACTTTGTCTAAATGAGGCCAAATTTGGCACACTTGTGTATCTTTGAGTTGCAAACAATATAATGTCGGCCAAGATGGGTTATTTTGTTCAAATAACACATTTTCCATTTGTTATGCCAAGAGCTTGAATTTCCCTTAGTCATTTTTTATCTGAGCACCCTTGTTTTCCTTAGATCTACTTAGTTTTCCCCTCTGGCTAAAGTTGTCCTCAGTTTTCCCCTCCCGCTAAAGTTTTCCTCACTTTTCCCCTCTCTCATGCCTCAGTTTGGCTAGCGCTCTGATTGGTCGAGATGTATGTCACACGGATCTTGGCTAGCCACCGTTGGATACATCACGATCCGACAGGCTGGACGTCTCTCTCTCCCGATGGGCGCATGATGTCTCTGAAATATAGCCATCTACGACCACATTTAAACTGAATATTAATCATATTTTTGATGAAATATCTCTCTAAACCCTGCCACTAATGCTAATATTCAGAAGGGCATGCAATCCTTTGTTCTTGTATTTTTCCTACGCCGATAATGTCGTTTAAAGAAGAGAATCACTACATTAAAGTCAAAGATACGATATTTCCTTCGACTAGAAGAAACCAGAAGCCGTCTAGCGAAGGCAGATGCCGTAACGACCAACTATACGGCCAGAGCGAAAATTCTGACCGTATAGCTCCGGTCGCATAGTTGGTGCCGCCTCCATTAGGTCAAAAAGAACAACTTTCGTGAAGGGACCCCTATATAAAGAACCTTGAGGCGACGAGAAAACATTGAGACACAATGCCCTAGAAGCCATACCTCGCCAGAAAGCTGCCTCCAGATCTCCAAACCCTTCTCCATATCCATAGCCATCTTCCACCACTTGTAATAGTAGATCTCTTCTCCGATTGGCGACATTGTAAGACTATTGCTATCAATCTTATGATTTTAATTACAATGTTTATGTGTGAGTAATTCTCCTTGGGCTAAGGTCTTTGGCCTAGCAATGTAGCAATTGTGCATGCGATTTATCATAGATGGGATCGTGTATTAGTTTGTATGACATGATGATTATTGTATCCTCTCTTGCCTCCATCTAAGGACTTGTCAGGTACCCAAGACCCCGAGGGTTGAGCCAGGTGTAGGGAGTATTAGTGATGACTGATCTGCAGGTTGGGAACCCCAGTGATAGAAAGGGTAGTACGGCTATATGTGAGGGATTTTCTTGGGATTAACAGTGACATCACTATGCATATCATTAGTTCTTTTTCTTCTATGGATGAGACTAGTAGGTTATTGCTATAAACGGTTGCGGAGGAAATAGCAAATATGGATGCACTGCCCACATATAATTTATCTTGCTCTAAAAAGTACACGCGTACCATATTTCTATCTTTTATTTCCATCAAATGTTTTTGCACAGCTACAGGTGAAACCGAATGGCCTAGGCCCTTGAAACCCAATTTATTGATTCGACACAAGGGGAGCAAAATAATATTTATAAGCCTTAACAACTGAGTTGTCAATTCGGCTACATCTGGAAACAATCTTGCTCACAGCTTTTTATTAGTAGCAATAGTTTTGTAGTAGCAATAGCAAAGTAATAGCAGTAGTAAAAGTAAAGACAGTAGTAACAATTGCAGTAAACAGTAGGATTAAATCGCGGTAGGCATAGGGATGGATGGACGAGCGTTGCATGGACAAGACAATTCATATAGAAATCAAGACATAGGGCATTTGTAGATAAATAAGATAAACCATCCAAGTACTAGATAATCCTAGGCATGTGTTCCATATATAGTCATACGTGCTTGCAATGAGAACTTGCAGAACATCTTTTGTCCTACCAACCCGTTTGCAGTGGGGCCTCAAGGGAACTACTGGCAATTAAGTTGCTCCTTTTAATAGAGCACCGGAGCAAAGAATTAACACTCCATGAACACATGTGATCCTCACATCAAAGCCATCCCTTCCGGTTATCCCGATTTCTGTCACTTCGGGCCCTTTGGTTCCAGACAAAAATATGTGTATACAACTTGCATGTAAGACCGTAAACAATACTATCATAATGAATCAATAACATGTTCAGATCTAAAAGGATGGCACTCGGGCCCTAGTGACAAGCATTAAGCATAACAAGTTGCAACAAAGTCAAAAAGCACTAATAATAGATACTAGGCACCATGCCCTAACAATCTGATGCCATTACATGAACGATCTCATCCAATCCCTACCATCCCCATAGCCTACAACGGGGGATTAGTAACTCATAGATGGCAGAAACATGGATGGTCAATGGAGAAGCGATGGTGATGATGATGGCGATGATCTCCTCCAATTCGCCATCCTGGCAGAGTGCCAGAACGGAGTTTCTGGTTCCGAATCGCGGAATCTGGTAGTGGCAGCGTAGCGAAACTCTTTTTGGAAAAACGTCGAACCCCCTTGGTTTTTAGGTCAAGAGGCAACTTATAGGCGAAGAGGGAGGCCGGGGGGTGACCGAGGCGGCCACACCACCCCCAGGCACGACCTGGCCTAGCCTGCGCAGCCAGGTGGTGTGGGCCCCTCGTGGCCCTCCTCCATCTCGTCCTTTGGATCCGTGAGTCTTTTGGTGAAATAGGATTTTTGGCATATTTTCCGGGATTTTTCCTGATAGTTGATTTTCTGCACAAAAACTAGACACCAAGATAATTCTGCTGAAAATAGCGTCACTCTACGTTAGTTGTATCCAAATCACACAAGTTTAGAGGAAAAACAATAGCAAAAGTGTTCGGGAAAGTAGATACATTTTGGACGTATCAACTCCCCCAAGCTTAACTTATTGCTTGTACTCAAGCAATTCAGTTGAAATTTGTGTGCGATAAAAGAAACTTTCACGAACACATTTGCTTCATATGATGTATATATTCTCAACATATGGCAACCTACTCAGGCAATTCATAATAAAGAGTATGCAACTAAGTTTAATTAATAGTCATTGCAAGCTATGAAGAGATTCCAACTCAAAAATAATAAGTAGCATGAAACATAGACATAAGCAACATTACAATGCTCATAAAAAGGTATGATAGAGTGGTATCTCGCTTGCCTTTGATTGTAGAGCAAACTTAAATGCCAAGGCACCTCTAAAGTTCAAGTGAAGACAAGAAGTAAAGATGTCAACGATACAAGCATCAAAGTCATAACACAATTAATCAAGTTTTGAGACAAGCACATTACACTAAGAATGACAACTATGCTCTCAAGAAAGTGCTCATAGAATGTGTGGAGACTCAACAAGGAAATGAAAATGTTTTGAAAAGTTTGAAAGGCTTCCAAATGCTGAAAGTATGGTACTCATTAGCTTCGAGCTCTCATTGCCCCTATCATAAGAATCTTTAAATGGTTAAGGTGAAAGTGAGGTCCAATCTGAGTTATATGCTTGGCAGACTATAAACTGGAAATCTCATGTCCCTAGAGTACGAGGGCCACTCCTCATGCTACTCAACTTTAGTTACCGGTAAGTTCTTGTCATAGTAAATACATGCATATCATAGAGAACTGCCAATGGGGTACCCCTTGCCTGATGATACGGAAGAATCCCCATATCAAAATGACAAGGAAAGCAGACAACGAGCATCTCAACAATCTTCTTATTTACCATGGGAAAATGGTGCTTTTTTCTCTCTTTCCTATTTTCTCATATCTCTTCCCTCTTTTTTCTTTTTCTTAATAGCTATCTCTTTTTTTATAACAAGAATGCTTCATAGATAGGCTCCATGCTGTAGGTTTCCACCATGATTAGGCATGGATTAGACCAGCGGGCCAGGCGTTTCTCTAACACACATACATAACTGCATGAACTTACAAGCTCCCCTTTTATTTCACACCGACAACATCCACAAACAAAAGAGCATGATATCAACTGGGTATATATTTATAGGTGTTGAAAGCGTTCCCCGTGATAGCACGGTTCTGCTAATCCCCAGCCTATAATTTGCAAGCATATAACTTTCATGGATAGTCACAATGGTTCAAGTTTATTAAGTGCAAGAAATAAAGTGTGCCATCTAGTTCGTGAGAGCTTTACTAACTAACTTTCTCATAACAAGCAAACATTTTATTTGGAAGAAAACCAGGCATATTGAATATGCCCGGAATAGCAAATGATGCTAATAGGTAGGTATGGTGGACACTTTTTGCAATATTGGTTTTAGGGAATTGAAAACACGAGTAGAGCTCATACTCAATGCAAGTGAAGGCTAGCAATAGTAAAGGAGCGACAAACGAGAGACCAATAACTGTAATAATCATGCTTGCAACAAAATAGGACTAATCATAGCATGAATGTGATTCAAGACCCCTGAGGCAAAATAATTCATCGAGGCTTAACTGATTATTCGTTTTAGTCATATGAATGCATGAGCATGTGCCAAGTCAATTCAAGTGAAACATTCAGAGGAGGATACCACAGTGTCATACCAAGTTATGAATAGAGCAATGCAAGCAAATATTCATATGACATGCTACAAACTATTAGCAAGCTAGACCTAATCATAAGAAAGCAAGAACTACTAAGCATCCATAAATAACATACACCCTACATGAACAGACTAAGCATGCCCACAATGATGAGTATATGTACAAAATTGAAAACAAGTAGGGTTCGTTATCAGCCTCTTACCACACCTCAAGTTGTCATTAATCCTCATTATTGCCCTTCACTTGTGTGGCTTGAATAATAACATGAAATCAAATTCCACTGAGGACTGCTAAACCCTGCAACAAACTTCACAAAACCAATGAAGAACAACAAATATTTTTGGTGTTTTTGATTTTTAAAGGCTAGAACAAAAAGGAAGAACAAGCAAAGCAAAATCTTTTTGGGTTTTTCGAATAGTTCAAACAAAGCAAAAAGGAAGAAGCAAACCAAGGCAAAAAGAAAAAGAACCAAACAAAGAGAAACAACGGAAATATTTTTGGTCTTTTTGTGTTTTAGAAAGCAAAAGCAAAGAAAGAACGAAAACTAAAAGGAGAACGAAGCATGGATATACAAAGTATCGTTTAAACTTGATATGTAGATGAGTGTGATATCGGTGTACCTCCCGCAAGCTTAGGCTTTTGGACTAAGTGGGTATCAATCCCAAACTGGCCAAGATGGAGCGCCTCCGTAGTACGGCGAGGAGGTACCCTCGTCCTGGTACGAGCTCGAGGACGCCCCACCGTAGTGCGCAGAGTAGTCATAAGAAGGCACATCCTCCTGGTGCTACCTGTAGAAACCAAGCAAATGGAGCTGCTCGTCCACCTCCTCCTTGGAACGCGACCATGGCCTCCTGTGAATACTGAACAAAGTAGATTATGGCAAAGGAATCTCCCTCTCGTCCCCATCAGTAAAAAACATCCTATATACTAAACGCTCTGTACTAGAGTCAGAAGTGACGAAGTGATGTGTTTTCATAGCAGCAAGATCAAGCATTTGTGGTGCCAACACAGTGTCATTAGGATCCACAAAAAGTTCTAATGCAACAACCATACGTGAAGCAATAATGCCCCCATAAATAGGTCCCCTAGCAGCTAGGCGGTGAGCAATGAGAGAGCCAAGATTGTACCTGGTATCATTATTAAGTGCAACAGCGAGGAAGGCTAAATGATAATTAGAGATATTACTTGTCTTCTCCCTACCAAGAATTCTAGTGGCACGATAATAAGCAAAGTATCTAAGAGCTGGGAGTTGGATGTTTCTTATCTTCCCGCGCTAAGCTACGCGGTCATCGTCATTTGTCACACTTCGATAGAGCTCCAGCAAGTTAGCAGGTCGACCTTGGATCTTCTTCACTATCCCCGTCATGCATATACCTATAATGCTGCAAAATCTTTCCAATGACATGTTAATAGGCTGATTATAAATTCTAAAAGAAATAGTTGACTGATAAGGGGTGTTAGTGAAAACGAAACTCTCAATGAAAGTTTGGTGAGCACGGCATATTGCTCACTCTCATCCTGCATGTAAGTGGTCAAACCGACCCTCTGAACTAGTAGTAAGAAATCATCCAGGATCCCTGCAGCTTGCAAAAAGGCAAAACAAAGGAAAGTAGATGGGTGAACATCCCCCTCATCTCCTTCATTGCCAAAGCATGGTGCAAAAAGATATTCATTGTATGAAGGCCTAAACTGAGATGCCGATCTTGAGGGCCTTGACCTTCTAGGTGCGTCCCTGTCAAATATTTCTCCAAATGTGTGGTTGTTCATCTTTGATATTCTGAAATTTAAACATCCATTATACAAGTGATTGCAGAGTGAATACATAATGAAGGGAACTACTCATAGGGACTTGAAAGAGGCCTAAACATGCATCAAAACAATATCTCTAAGCATTGAACAAGCTTACAAGCTCTCATAACCTGTCACCTACAACAGCAAAATACTCAATATATGAACCACTAAACACAAATCTACTTGGACAAGCGGAGGAGTCACATACCGGAGAACAAATGCTCGAAATTTCAGCCGCAAAAATGGGCTGAGCAAGGAGATCGAAAAATCATGGACAAGAACAGCAAGAACACGATTTTGAGCAATGAACTGGTGTTTTCTAAGGAGAGAGAGAGCAGTCGGAAGTGAGAGAGTGAGTGGAGGGCAAGGGGTGTTCCACACCATGGCCAGGCACGCCCCTGGGATGGTCGCTCCATCAGTTGGTGTGCCTTCCTGGTGGGGCCCCTGGTACTCTACAGGCACTTCTCTGCCCCTTTTTTTCACGTAAAAATTTAATATGAATTTTCTAGAATTTTTCGAGACACTTTATTTTTGAGCAATTTTTAGGTATAGATGAATGATTTTCTGACAGAAATTTTTTTCTAGAATGATGCAATGAGAAACCAAAGCTAAAACTTCAGAAGTTCTAAGACACTCTAATATGCAAGCAACTAACAACATAAAAGTAAACTAAGCAAAAGCAAAAACTAGAATGGATAAAATAAAAGTAAGCAAAGATAATCATGGTGAAAACATTGTTTTGTTCATTAAAATCCCTTTGTTAACAAGGTTGATCAGGTCTTGTTAGCAAAACAATTTTATATGAAACAAAACTTTGTATTCTACTAATGATTATGTTACCTCAACCTTGATAGCAATGGTCCCAATCATAATAATTTCATATTTTTCTCTTGGTATGGGACAATATATTTCTCCAACTTGAATGCCCTCAACATGTTCAATTGAATTCAAACCATAAGTCCTATCAATCTTCTTGGGGAAATAGACAGTATGCTCCTTGTCATTAACATTAAAAGTCACCTTTCCTTAATTACAATTAATAACAACTCCTGCAGTATTAAGAAAAGGTCTCCCAAGAATAATAGACATATTATCATCTTCAAGAATTTCAAGCACAACAAAATCAGTTAATATCAAGCAATTATGAGCCACTTGAACAGGTACATCCTCACATATACCAACAGGAATAGTAGTAGATTTATCAGCCATTTGCAAAGATATATCAATTGGTATTAGTTTTTCTAGTTGAAGTCTCTTATAGAGTGAAAAGGCATAACACTAACTCCTGCTCCCAAATCACACAAAGCAGTTCTAACATAACCATTTTTAATAGAGCAAGGAATAGTTTGAATCCTTGGGTCTCCAAGTTTCTTAGGAACTGTACCATTAAAGGAATAATTAGCAAGCAAAGTAGAAATTTCTTCATTAGGGATTTTCCTTTTATTCGAATCAATATCCTTCATATACTTTGAATAAGTAGGCAATTTAATAGCATCAGTCAAAGGAATTTGCAAGAATAAAGGTTTCATGCACTTACAAAACTTGTTATAGTGTTCATATTCCTTTGACTTGTGTTTCTTATCAGGGAAATGCATAGGTTTTTGGACCCAAGGCTCTCTTTCACTACCATGTTTCTTAGCAACAAAATCTTCTTTAGTGTATTTAGTATTCTTAGTGTGCCTTTCAGGTTCTTCTTACACTTTTTCTTCATCAGGAGCATTATTTTCTTCATTACCACTTTCAGTTTCAGCATTAGAGACAGATATACTATTAGGATCTTTAGCAGGTCCAGAGGATTCTACAATAGTTCTATGTTTCTTTTTTATTTTCTTAGGAGTAGTGCCACTATTTTCAGCTTGTTGAGAATCCTGCTCAATTCTTTTAGGATGCCCCTCATGATATAGAGGATCCTGGGTAGCAGCACCACTTCTAGTTCTAATTTCATAAGCATGTTTTTCTTTAGCAGCTTTAACTAGCAAGTCTTTTTGTACCTTAATAAGCTGATCAATTTGAGTTTGAACTATTTGAAAATGTTTAACAAACATTTTAACATCATTAGATGTTCTTTCCACAATATCTTTTAACTCAACAATAGCTCTAGAGTTTTCCATTAAATAATTTTGCACCCTTTTATTAAAGTTATCTTGCTTAACAATAAAAACATCAAATTCTTCTAAGCATTGATTAGGAGTGTGAGCTCCCCGGATTATCCATCCGAGAAATCCCTGTTATGTATATATCCATGTTCCCATGATCAGTGAGCCATGGAACATAACCGACAAGTATCATTACAACATCCGAAACATAACGAAATTACAAGAGTTACATAAATGCCAATATGGTTACACCATCTTTAGCAGCGGAACAGCAACACGCGCAGAGCCCAATCGTGCCTCAACCTATAGGCGACTAACTGGGAAGACGACCTAGCTCGCTGGACGTCACCTTAATCTTCTGATGCTGAACCTCTGAAAGTCTGGCCAAGTAAATAGCCAGGGACACAGCCGTGGGTACTTTTGAATGTACTCGCAAATGACCAAGATAAGAGAAATAAGGAAATGCAATTTTGGCTGTGGCGAGATAGCTCTATCTAGAGTTGCTTTCGAAAAGCCTAGAATATATCTTGAAGTTATGGCATCTCCATATCTTTGTTGAAAAAGAGTTTTGAAAACATGTCTCTGTTTTATAAGTCAAGATATCTCCATATCTTTGTTGAAAAAGAGATTTGAAAATAGTTTTGGAGTAGAAACCCTTTTTAAACCTCTTTGACCACCTCTGGTCAAAACAAAGCTTTCGCACTCAGGTTCCCCCGGAACCTTCATACTTTCATCCGTTCTTTCCAAACACACACCATTTAGTTACTCCTAGCCAACACCTTTACAACCGTCCTTGACTGTGGAAACGGCTATTCGAATAGATTATACTCTGCAAAGTTTGCGCACTTTCCCCACAAGAATCAATTCATCCGCCGCGATACAACCACGGCCCACTACCACTATAGATGGGGGTCCGGATAATCGAACTAATCCTTTCGCTTGTTGACCCTAGCAAAGGCTGCTTTTCCTTTTGGGTTTGTTCTCCCGACAACAAGTATGTGGCTCCCAGCCATAGTCCTGCCTTCCATACACGCGTATACCCAAGCCGCAACTTGGCGTATACCCTAATCTGGTGACTCCACTTCCTTCCGTACCACCTAAGTCATACCGTCCGCGAGAGACCCAATTGTTGCACTGGCACTCCTGCCAGAACAGGCTCACTCTTGTCGAAGGAAGCTACAGGCTTCGGATCTAGAGATATGTTAGCGCCTGCCCGGGCTTCAAGGGATCTCTCCCTGTAAGCATTGTACAAGCTGTCTCGGCTAATGCAGACAAACTACGAGCTAAGCCCCAACACCTGGGGTAATGTGGTTGCACTAATAAAATTGTTCCGGTAAAGGCGTAGAATATCCCTTCACTTTCTCATTTCTCAACATCACCATTTCTTTCGTTAAAACATCCTCTTGGAACGAAGGCTCTTCCCGAGGGTTTTACAAAGTAGTTTTGAAACATTTGTAGTGGGGTAAATCCCAAAACAGTTCATTTTCTCAAAACCGGGGTTTTCAAAGAGGTAGGATGCTAGCCATCGTATGCTCGATCTAAAGGGATATAATGGTAGGTACATCAGGGTGGTGCCACGAGGGGCACAAGTCATAACTTGGAGGAGCCAAGTTATTAGCGTAGTACTTATAAAACAAAACATGCAGATAAATAATGCAATTTATAAAAGAGATACAAAGCAGTAGTAAAAAGAGTAGGACTAGTATCGGAATTCGGGAATGGTGGCTTGCCTGTGATCAGCAATAAATCCCTGGACTTCTTTAGATAACCACGAATACCCAATAAATGATAATAGGAAGTCCCTTTCTTCTGGTCAACAAACACTCACACTATCGCCGTCATCGAGTGTACATGCAAGCAGACAATACCACAATCAATACAAGGCATACATGTTTCAAACCATACAACAAACAAACATAAGGAATCCTACTTAACTTAGTAGATTTTGGTGGAGGGGGATACTAGGAGTGGAAATTACTAGATTGCCAGTGAAGTGTTTTTCTCTTTGAAGATAGATGTGTAGGTTAAGTACCATGAACTTGGAGTGGCGTTCTTAGGTCTGTAGGATACCAATGTGCAACAATGATATCCTTAGATAGGTCTTGACAAAACAAGACCAACACAACTGGTTTCACTAGATTATCAATTACCTAGATTTAATTATGCTTTTTATAGTGGCAATAACTCTAGTTTAAGGAAATAATTCACCCAAAAAGTTCTGGAGCTCCAAAAATTATTTCCTTGGTTAATTAGGTAGTACTTGATATACTGAACCACCTAGAGGTGGAATCATGTCGAAATAATTACCAGAATGCCCTCAGGGAAATCCCAAAGACAGTTCTAGAACTGTTTTGTCTTTTTCACCAAATTAATTCTACAGATGCTCTTGAGTTGATTCAAAGGGCATGTGGTAGGAATTTAGAATACCTTTCTGAAGAAATTCGATTCACTCTGTTTGGAGCTGTCAAACTCCAGGAGTGGTTTATTTAGTGATAAGACCACTTACAAAAGTAATTAAATCACTAAAATTGAACCAGAGCTCAATAAAATCTGAGCTTCTGGGGTTTGATAGATGCTGATATTAGGGTCCACTGGGAGGTAGAATCAGGTCAATACCACATTTCGTTTGGCCTAGAGAATTTTCCTAAGACAGATAATGGCTGTTTTTGTTATTTTTGCTAAAGACACCCTACTATTCACCTTGGCATAAGACCTATGCTAGATGACAAGTATTTCCAATACCTTATAGTAGAGATTTGGTTCTTTCCAAATGGAGATATAAAACTTTCTGAGGAATTTATTTAGTGCATAGGACAATTTTCAGTGGATTAATTTCCAAGGAATAATAAGAATTACTTTTGGCAAGGGACCAGTTCTGCATGTTGCATAAAACATGAAGGAACCCTTAGAAATTGGGATCTAGACAAAGTATAGTGATTTCCATTTTTATTTGGATTTAACCCTAGCAGGAGATTTTCTAGAATTAATAGATCAGCTAAAAAGAAAAAGAAAAAGGATGCTGTGGGCTGGATCTAGAGGGAAGGTGGGCCGCAGAGGGGAAATTGGCCCATCGGCGAGCAGCGCGGCGCACGGGAGCCAGTTTTGGATCTGACGGGTGGGATCCGGGCGTCAGCGAGCGAGGGGGCGCAGGGGGTATGGGCAAGTGCTGGCCGTCAGATCTAGTGGAGATCGACGACTCAGGTGGTTCTCCTTCCCCTGTTTGAGCCCGACAGGGAAAGGAACCCTAGGGCGGCGCCGGCGGGGTCAGGGAGCTCACCAGAGGGTCAGGGAGGGGCTGGAAGATGGCGGGGACGACGCGGTGCTTTACGGCAGTCCTGGTGATGGGCGGCAGTGCTAGGTTCCACGACTGGAACCGGCTTACGCGAGAACGTCCGAGGCGAGCTCGTCGGGGCTTCACCGGCGAGGTCGAAGGAGGCGGTCCTGGGCCAGAAAAGAACCAGAGTTAGATATAGGAGGAAGAGGGGACCTCCAAGGTATGACATGCAGAGGGAGAAGCCGAGGGGAGGGGAGGCCTTGCTCGATTTTTGTAAAAGGCCCGAGGCTCCTTCTTCTTCTTCCTTCGGGCAGCATAGAGCAGAGGAGGAAGAGTGGAGCTGGGGGAGGTGAGCGGGAGGGGAGAGGGAGCAAATGCGGGGCAAGGGAGTGCTGGGGTGGTTTGCTGGCCTTTATACCAAGGAAGAGGAGTAGAGGGTGCAAATGTCCACTTTGGACATGGGGGAGGGCTAGAGCTGGCCAGGGATTGGCCTAGGGAATAGTGGGGAGGGGTAAGAATGGGTTTTGGTCGGGCAGAGAGGGGTAGGGCTGCTATGGTAATTAATTGGGGTAAATCCTTGTAAGATTTGGGGTTGTCTCTCTCTGGCTATTAGTACAAGGGTAAAATGGGCAAGGGCAGGGGTGGAGCTATAGTGCTCATGACCAGGGGAGTGTGCTAGTGCTGAGGAGATGCATTGAGCAAGTTTCGATGATAGTTGGAAGTGGTTTGAGTAGGGGTTTTGTTTATTTGGCAAATTTGATCAAATGGGTGGTTATGAAGAAAGTCCAAAAACTTGCATTGTACAAGATGAGGAAATGGTACTGGGATATAGATGAGGTTAAGGGACCTCTCTAGGAATTATTTGGTATTTTTCTAAGGAGTTTTAGTCCTCATAAATCCATTTATCCAAAACGGGCAGAAGTAGTTTCTAGAGGATCATTTGATAAATTTACACTAGACAAGGGTGGATTTTGATTTGAGATGGTCCCAAGTGTGAATACACACTTAGGGGAATTTTCCCCAGATTTATTGAGATGGGGAAATATTTTTAAGGAATTATTTCTTGTTTCTGCCATTTAAGAAAAAGGGCAAAAATAAATAATAAAGAATCTCAAGAATAAATATTTTTGATATGGGAGGGTAGATGATGATAGATGGATCTCAAAGGAGTCAAAATTTGGAGAAGTGTTTTGGAAAAACCAAACTTTCTACTATGGAGGGGGTTTTTGAGATTTGGTCGAAAAAAGGGATTAAATAGATTTGGAGCCATAATAATTATGGATAATATTTTAGAAATCTTTATTATTAAGGTATATGATGTATACGAGGTGTTGCAAGAATTTTCAACCTTGGGAAATGGAAATCCAAATTGATTTTGGTGGAATACCGTAGATTAGGGATCTAGGGTGGTGTTAATTTCATACCATCAAAACATGGTTGTATCTTGGAGTTCAGATCTCCCCTTGGGGCATGGGTTATATGGATGGATATACCAAGTCATATATATGATCATGACAGAAGAATTTTGGATTGTTTACATTTGAGGTGGTCTGGAAGAGATGGCAAACTTTGTTAAAAATAAGGCTGCCATACCAAATGGGTCATGATGCCTTATAAACCAAGTGGGTTTAAGCAGCATAGAGATCCACTTGGAACATGTGAAGTAGATTTTGATAGACCTATATGAGTAGAACACAACCATGCAGACAGTTGGTCCATAGAAGGTGGGGTGATGGTGTGAGCTTCTTTCAAAGTAGGCATGATGATTTGATTTGCAGGAAAAGTTATTTTCTTGCCTGCAAAACCATCAAGAACAAGTGGGTTGGAAGATGATCTAACCAAGGGAAAATGTGTGACTTGGTATTCCTTAGGATGGTTAACAATATGGTTCAGGTGCATTTCCAAAAATGTACAGGGTTTGTGAAAGGGAGGCATTCAAAAAGGTGATGTTGAAACAGTTTCCATACTTTGTCAAATTTGGCAGTTTTGAGGATTTTGACTAGAGTATGAGAGGGAATGTTTTTGGAGGTGTTGCAAGGTACCAAAGCATCATCAAGTGGATGATGTTGAATTTTAGATTGAGTAGAAGGGATCCATGCTTGATATGGGTCTTCATGGACTTGGAAGCTTCTAGAATGGCAATCTTCAGAATTGATCTGGTTAAGGGTCTTAGATGATCTCCTAGTAGCTAGGGATCATATCCAGATTTGTATTCTTGCTTAGAGGTTGATGGTTTGGAAACATCTTGATCCTAGGGATAAGATCCTAGAGTAGCTCATACTACCTCCTAAGCAAACAAGTCAAACAGCAGATCAAGGCAACTCATCAAACAACAGATCAAGGCAACTCATCTTGCAAACCAAACAACTACTACTAGGGTTACCATCAAGCTTAGATTGAGGTGAGGTTGTTGCATTTTGAAGAGTTTGGGGTTTGAATAAGATGAGAGTCCTTGGTACCTCTACCAAGAGTAGGATTCAAAGGCTTAACACAGGTGTTTTGGGAAGACTAGAGATAAGGTTAGTTGAGAGTTCTGTCTTGAAAACATAAGGAGGTTATATTATATATTTCTCCATAGTTTTGGCAATATAAGCTACTAAAATAGTTTTAGTTGCATAGTTATCTTGGCTCAAGTTTAGAAATGCCAGAACATTTGAGAATATGTAAAATGAGCCAGGATATTTTTGTTAAATAGCTTTTGTCAACTGATGGTGAGGTAAGGAGTATCATATGATATACACACACATGCACAAGCACAAACAAACAACAAGCAAACATTGTGCCAGTGAACAAGAATTTTTTTTTGTTCCCCCTGATTTTTGCATTCTGGACAACTAATCAGGGTTGCTGAAATTGAGATGTTACAAGGAGGTTTGGAGTAAGGAATATCACCTTCATCAAAATGTTGGAGAGAGTGTACCTCAATAGTGGATGAGTGGGGAATTGGCTTACATAATTCTTCTATAGGAGGTAAATTCTTCACATCTGCAGATTTAATTCCCTTCTACTTCAGACATTTCTTAGCTTCCTTCAACACTTCATCATTTAGTTTAATAACTCCCCTCTTCTTTGATGTTGGTATAGGCGCAGGAATAGCTGGTTCAGGTATAATTGTCTCAGGTATAGCTGGTTCAGGAGGAGTCCAGTTTTCATAATTCTTGCTTATTTTAGCCATTAATTCCTAAATTTCCTTGGGAGTCCTATTCCTGAAAACATAATCAGCACAACTATCTAGGTATGTCCTATATTCTTCAGTTAGTCCATTATAAAATATATCAAGAAGCTCATTCTTAGGTAATGGAGATCCAACCTGTGCATGAATCAATGCACAAAACCTTGCCCATGATTCTGGCAATATCTCTTTTTCTCCCTTTTTAAAATCAAAAAGTTCCTGTAGAATATAGCATGTCTAGCACTAGGAGGGAAATATTTCTGAAGGAAGGTACTAATCAAGCAATCAGGGCTATCAATAGATCCAGTAGGTAAATTATTAAACCAAGTTTTAGCTTCTCCTTTCAACGAAAAAGGGAAAATTTTAGCAACAAAGTAGGTGCGCATTTTAATATCATCATAAAACAGGCCACTCATGGTAGAAAGCTCAGTCATATGTGCTACCGCACTTTCATTCTTAGTCCCACAAAAAGGTTCTTTCTCAACAATAGTTATGTAAGATAAATCAAGAGAGAAATCATAATCCTTATCTTTAATGTTTATGGGAGATGCAGTAAACTTAGCATTAGGAGACAATTTGGCTTTTATAGTACGCCTCTCAAGGAGACTCCTATCATGGGTGTTTTCGCATTATTTAATAAGTTCATGAGTCATTTCTATATAACCGTCTTCAGTATCATAGCTTTCTCTAGACTCAGGTGAACTGATAGGTGTAGTAGTGTCTTCATTAGGAGTTTTAGTATTTCTAGCTATAGTTCTAGCAATCGTAGCATCTAGGAAAGCACCTAATGAACCACTCTTATCAAGCACAGTAGAAGTAGCATCATAAGTATCAGAAGTTTCAGATTCAGCAGTAGTAGCAGTGTGTGTAACATGTGTATGTGGTGGTGTAAGGAGCTTACTCTAACAGATGGTGAATCAAGAGCAACAGAGGTGTTTAGAACCGTACATCTTCTTGTAGTGGATGGTAAAATAGGGACCTTGCCATCACGAGACTTACCTATGATGAATGGAGGGCAGCGAACAATAGTGATTCCAAGTGAACTTGATAAATAGAGCTATGCTCCCCGGCAACAGCGCCAGAAAATAGTCTTGATGACCCACAAGTATAGGGGTGTATCGCAGTATTTTCGAGGGAAGTGTAACCCAATTTATTTATTCTACACCAGGGGAGCCAAAGAATATTTATAAGCCTTAACAACTGAGTTGTCAATCCAGCTGCACCTGGAAACAATCTTGCTCACAGCAGTTTATCAGTAGGAATAGTTTTGTAGTAGCAATAGCAAAGTAATAGCAGTAGTAAAAGTAAAGACAGTAGTAACAATTGCAGTAAACAGTAGGATGAAAGCGCGGTAGGCATAGGGATGGATGGACGGGCGTTGCATGGACTAGACAATTCATATAGCAATCAAGACATAGGGCATTTGTAGATAAATAAGATAAAGCATCCAAGTACTAGATAATCCTAGGCATGTGTTCCATATATAGTCATCCGTGCTCGCAATGAGAACTTGCAAAACATCTTTTGTCCTGCCAGCCCGTTTGCAGTGGGGCCTCAAGGGAACTACCGGCAATTAAGGTGCTCCTTTTAATAGAGCACCGGAGCAAAGATTAACACTCCGTGAACACATGTGATCTTCACATCAATGCCATCCCCTCGGGTTATCCCGATTGCTGTCACTTCGAGGCCTTTGGATCCGGACAACAATATGTGTATACAACTTGCAGGTAAGACCATAAACAATACTATCATAATGAATCAATAACATGTTCAGATCTGAAATCATGGCACTCGGGCCCTAGTGACAAGCATTAAGCATAACAAGTTGCAACAAAGTCAAACAACACTAATAATAGATACTAGGCACCATGCCCTAACAATCTGATGCCATTACATGAACGATCTCATCCAATCCCTACCATCCCCATAGCCTACAGCAGGTGATTACTCACTCATAGATGGGGGAAACATGGATGGTCGATGGAGAAGCGATGGACATGATTTTGGCGACATTCTCCTCCAATTCCCCGTCCTGGCAAAGTGCCAGAACAGAGTTTCTAGTTCTGATTCGCGGAATCTGGTGGTGGCAGCGTAGCGGAATTCTTTCTAGAAAAACGTCGAACCCCCTTGGTTTTTAGGTCAAGAGGCAACTTATAGGCAAAGAGGGAGGCTGAGGCGGTGACCGAGGTGGCCACATCACCCCCAGGAGTGGCTTGGCCTAGCCCACGCGGCCAGGTGGTGTGGGCCCGTCGTGGCCCTCCTCCGTGTCATGTTCTGGCTCCGTGAGTCTTCTGGTGAAATAGGATTTTTGGCATATTTTCCGGGATTTTTCCTGATAGTTGATTTTCTGCACAAAAACTACACACCAAGGTAATTCTGCAGAAAACAGCATCAGTCTGCGTTAGTTGTATCCAAATCACACAAGTTTAGAGGAAAATAGAAAAAGTATTCAGGAAAGTAGATACGTTTTGGACGTATCGGCCCTCTCTCTCCATTATCATCAACAACAAAAATACCCAAGCTACTGGTCCAGTTAAAACACAAAAGGAATTCTAAAACTTCCGAAGGTCCGTTAAAGTAACTTCACTACACATTCACTTCCCGATGATTTGATAACCTAGGTCTACTAGGGAAAAAGAGCTATACTACATCCGTAATCCAGATTGAAGGTATCAACCCTTTTTCTGGCGTCGTTGTCGGGGAAGCAATAACTACCCTGGTGAGGTTATTAGGAACCTTCCTAGTTTTAATTCTTGTTTTTAATTTTGTTAGTTTTCTTTTAGTCTTTATTTGATAAACCAAAAAAATTAGTTAGTCTTTAAATTCTTGTTTTTACTATTATAATTTTTAATCGAAGAAAACCCAAAAACATAGGGAGTATTGCTGAAAAGAAGCTTGGGGAGTTTGCTACTCCCAATAATGATTATTTGTGTACTCCTATTACTCAGCCAGCAATTGCTGCTCATGACTATGAAATTAAGCCCCATTATTTAAGTTTGTTTCAACAAAATCAATTTGGAGGCTCTGCTATTGAAGACGTAGGTATGCACTTAAATACTTTCACTGAAATATGTGATATGATGCATATAAAAGACGTTGACCCTGATGCGCTGAAATTACGTCTATTCCCTTTCTCTCTAAGAGGAAGAGCTAAAGAATGGTTGCTAACTCTGATCTAATATTACTGGTTTTAGACAGGAAGAGCGTGAGCCACTAGTGCTTGCATGGGAGAGGTTGAAAGAATGCCTAAGAAAATGTCCTAGTCATGGGATAGAAGATTGGTTAATCCGTCATTTATATTACAATGCTCTTAATCATGTATCTAAGTCTATGCTTGATGCTACAGCTGGAGGAACATTCATGGGTAAACATATTACCGAAGCAAAGCAGCAGCTAGATAATATGCAAGACAACCATGCCCAATGGCATGTTGAAAGATCAAACACGACGAAGGTGGACGCTGTCTCACCACAAGAGAACGAAGATCTCAATGCTAAGTTGGATGAGCTCATACTAGCCATAAAAGGTAAGTAAACTCAGGTAAGAGACACCCCCGAAATAAATATTGAGGAAATAGACTTTGTAGCTCGTAATGATTATAATCCTGCTTGGAAGAAGAGTTACAATCCTAATTTTCAGAAACATTATGCTAGTCCTACAAATAACTCTAATAATAATATGGGAACTAGTAATGGTAGTCTCCAAGAAACGCTTAAGTATTTCATAGACTCGAAAAAGGAACAAAATAATATTCTAGTCAAAATCACGAAGAACCATGATGCTATGCTTGGTAAATTATCTAACCAAGGCGTTAGTTTGAGAAATGATTTGCAGGCCCTTCAAGAGAGAACAAGGATCGTTGAGGCACAGCTAGGTAAGATAATCGAGAGTCAAACTCTCATTCTAGCTAAATTTGCAGGAAAAGCTGACCCCAATCCTGTTGAGGAACTCAAAATGATGAGAATCCAAAGGGAGGATCCTAAAGAACTTAACTATAGTAATGCCCCTTCACCAAGCTACACCATCGAAGATCTCGTAAAAAAGGATCAACGTCAAAATTCCGTTAAGTGAAGGTAATGATGAATCCATGTATCAACACTTTGTTGATCAAGTAGCAATTAAGGTATGCGAGCTTGAAGAGGAATATAAGAAAATCGCTGAAAAGTTACCTGTTAAACTAGATGACATATTTCAGCCCACTATTAAGATAAAGATTGGAACTAAAGAGATAACTGCACTTTGTGATCTAGGTGCAAGCGTCTCAAAAATTTAAATCTTGTCTCCTTTGAAATTACTGAATTAAAATTGCATCTAGCAGATTCTACCTACAAACAAGCTGTAGGGATTAAGGAGAACACTTTAGTTTACATTAAAGGCTGTCCTGCTCTTATTGATTTCGTTATTGTTGGCTTGCCTGAAGACACTGTTGCTCCTACAATACTAGGCCGTCCTTTCTTAGCAACTATAAAAGCTTTAATTAATCTTCACGAAGGGAACGTGAAGTTGCAATTACCTTCGTGGGATCCTTTTGTTATTCATTTCCCTAGGAAGAAGAAAGCCAAACATGACGAGAAGGAGGACATCACTTTGAAGGCCAATTACTTTGGATTGGGTGTTCCACTCATCTAGCCCATGTGAATATCATCAAGGTCAAGCTATTGACCGTAAAAGAGCGCTCCATGGGAGGCAACCCATGTTAAATTAAGGTTTGAGTTAAGTTTTTAGTTTTAGTTTAAGTTCATGTTAAATAAAGAGTGCTAGAAAACTCTATTTGGAGAGAAGAAATTTGGTAGTACTTGAATTTCTGCATTATTCATGCTATTGTTGGTCGACAATATTTTATGTAAATTTTCTGACAAAAACAAGGTATATCGCTAAGTTACAGAAAAAGAAATAGTTTACGAAGAAACAAAAAAAATTGATGCAAACAAACGGTTTAACGACCAACTATACGGTGGGAGGCCGTATAGCTCCGGTCATATAGTTATCTTTGCCATCAATTTTTTTTCCACAAAATGTACTAAGAGTTTAACGACCAACTATACGGCGGGAATAAAAAATGCCTCCGTATAATTTCTTTTCTTATGTACAGACAGTTTAACGACCAACTATATGCCGGGAATAAAAATTCCGGCCGTATTGTTCCGGTCATTGATGACCCACAAGTATAGGGGGTGTATCGCAGTATTTTCGATAAGTAAGAGTGTCGAACCCAACGAGGAGCAGAAGGTGCTGGCGAATGGCTAGGAGAAGGAATTTTCTGTAAATACTTAGCAAACAGATTTTTAGGGGTTTTTGATAATGCAGGTAAATAAAGTACGAGTAAATAAAAGACAATAAGAATAAATGCAACAAGTGGCCCAATCCTTTCTTTCGCAAAGGACAAGCCGATTGTATTACTTAAGATGACCAAACGTTCTCGAGGACACATGGGAATATCATCAAGTGCTTTCGCTTCATATAGTTGATTAATCTTCTTTAGTTTGCTAAGTGTTGTGTGGGTGAACCTGTGCTAATGTACCGACCTTCCTAGGACTAATACATACTTGTGATTATACCCCTTGCAAGCATCCACAAGTACAAGAAAGTAATTAAGGTAGAAACCTAACCATAACTTTAAACTCTAAGACCCTAACATCCCTTGTGCAAAGGTTTCCTAACGGGGGTTCAGGTTTCTGTCACTCCGGCAACCCCTACGATTAGTAGCCAAATACGCAATGCATTCCCCTAGGCCCATATAGGTGAAGTGTCATGTAGTCGACGTTCACATGACACCACTAGAAGAAGTAAACCACAACTTAAATATCAAACTCTTGAATCTTTCTCAACACAATTCCACTACTAACAACATGACTTCTCCCATGTCCTCAAGAACAAAACGAAATACTCACAAGACATCATATGGATCATGATCAGAGATGAAATAATGATGTGTAACAATAGGAACATAAACGATAATTAAATGGTTCACTCGATAACATCAACTACAAAGAGTAATCAACACTGGGAAAGTTTCTCCTAAGAACTATGCAAGATTCAACCCAATTGTTACAGCGGTATGAGGTGGTGATGAGGGTGCTAGTGGAGATGATGGTGGTGATGATGATGATGATGATGATCCTGATGAAGTCCAGCTTGATGGTGGTGTTGATGGCGATGATCTCCCCTCTCCGGAAAGGAATTCCCCAGGCAGAATTCTGTCTGTCGGAGAGATCTTTCTCTCTCGGTGTTTTCCGCCCCGCAGAGGCGGCGGAATCTTTCTATGGTCGCTCCTTGAGTCTTAGGGTTTTGGGAGGATAATATACGCCAGAGGGGAGAGGATGGAGTGGACCAGGGAGGCCACACCACCTGGTGGCGCGGCCTGGGGTGGCTCGCGCTAGGGGGTGGTGTGGGCCCCCTATGGCCCATCTCCACTTCCCCTTCTGGCTTTTTTCGTCTTCAGGAAAAATATGATTTTCCATGTATTTTCCCGGATTTTCTGATCTTCGCGGATTTTGCCTCCAAACAACACCTTTTCCATCAGAATCCTGACTAGAGTGGTCCATGCTCCAAAAGTCATCAACCATGCAAAAACGGATGAAATAATATAAGTATCATCTCTTAATATGAAATATATCAATGAATAACAGTAAATTTTGATATAGAATAGTGATGCAAAATGGACGTATCAACTCCCCCCAAGCTTAGACTTCGCTTGTCCCCAAGCGAAACTGAACTCAATAAACATGACCTCAGGTTTATGGAGTGAAGAGTCGATAAAAGAATACGGACAAGAAGCATCACATTCATCAATACATAAATCATAATAGGATACAACTCACTATTATATAACCTAACTTGCAATAAGTAAAGGAAACACAATAAAGATGTATAAAGTAAATCATAATTGGTAATGGCAAACTTACCTCTTGGTCGGAGAATAGTTGACAATTAGCAAGAGTTCACAAATAACTAGTTTTCAATGATAGGTTTCAAAGTAGTAGACACTAAGATAAGAGCAAAGTGCAAAACAAGGAACATAAGAAACATGATTGAATAAATCATCATATGAATGAATGAAACACAACAACTCAAAATACTTGCTGAGGTAGAAGGGAATAGGTTTACTGACTCAACTAAAAAGTAAAAGAAAGGCCCTTCACGGAGGGAAGTAGGGATTTAGAGTTTCATAAAGAGCTCCCAAAAATTATGGTACTTATTAGCTTTCAACTCTCATTTCCCCTATCATAGGCATCTTTAGGTGTTTAAGGTTAAAGTGATCAAATATGAGATATGCTTGACAAGTTGCAAGTTGAAAATCTCATGTCCCTTGAATACGAGGGCCGCTCCTCATGCTACTCAAGTTTAGTTACCGGTAAGTTCTTGTCATAGTAAGTACATGTGTATCATGGAGAACCACCAACAGGGTACCCCTTCCCCGATGATATGGAAGAATCCCCATATCAAAATGACAAGGAAAGCAGACAACGAGCATCTCAGCAATCTTCTTATTTACCATGGGAATATGGTGCTTTTTTCTTTCTTTCCTCTTTTCTCATCCTCTTTTTTTACTTTTCTCTTTTTCTCAATCTCTATCTCTTTTTATAAGAAGAATGCTTCATAGATGCTCATTATGGTTACGCTGCAGGTTTCCACCATGACGGCATGGATTAGACCAGCGGCCTAGGCGTTTCTCTAACACACATACATAACTTCATGGACTTACAAGATCCCCTTTCATTTCACACCGACGACTTCCATAGACAAAAGAACATGATATCAACTAGGTACAAAGTACCGGTGCAATGTTGAAAGCGTTCCCCATGACAACATGGTTCTGCTAATTCACAACTTACATAGCACAAGCATATACGCAACATAGATGGGAACAATGGTTCAAGTTTATTAAGTGCAAGAAATTAAAGTATGCCATCAAGTTTGTGAGAGCTTTAATCACTAAATTTCACATAACAAGTTTAATTTGGAAGGTAGATAAAAATATGAATTTACTTGGAATAGCGATAGTGCTAGTAGGTAGGTATGGTGGACACAAATGGCATAGGTTTTAGTTTAAGGATTGGATGCACGATAAGCATTCCCTCTTAGTACAGGGTTTTGGTTAGCAAGGCTAGGTAGCAAGCATAAGAGTTGAAGGAAATAAACAAACATACAAGTGACAAAAACATACATGCAATCTTCCTTGGAAGCACAAATGATCTTAACTAGAGAATACTAAACTTATGAGCAAATCAAGAAAGTAAGATGATGAAATTATATTTCTTTAGAGAGTACTTTTATCTTTTTCGTTCAGTTCTCAAAATAGTGTTGCTACTGACCGAGCCAGGTTTGCCAAAACCAACTAAATTAACTCAATGATCCCAAAGTGATACCAATACTAATGACAAGATCAATCATATAACCATGAATTGAAAACTAAAATGAGATATGCAAAAGAGTAAATGATACAACTTCTCATTAATATTCCATAACGGCAACTCATACCAAGGGATACATAGATATCTAATGAGAGGGGGGACACTTCCATAATGCAAACCATCCGACATGATAACTTCTCTATTCAAGATATGACTCTACTAAAAAGGTAAAAAGATAGAAGATAGTGATGTGATACCGTGGCATTCCCCCAAGCTTAGAACAAACCAAGGGGATGCCAAAACCTGATGACGAATTACTCCTTCGGTGGTGGTGGTATTCTCTCATCATCGTCCGACTTCCAAGGTAATGGTCCCCATCAACAAAAGACATCGTCGTCTCCAACATCCTGAAACTTGCAGGAGCACTTATGTGTTTAAACCTAACCTCGTACTCACAATTTTGATTATGCACGTCGTAAATCCGCGCTTGTAGTTGGTTGGTTGTTTGGTGGAGCGAGAGAATTTCATCCTTGAGCTTAGCAGGAGTTCTGGTGCTTAGCGATGAGTTCGGAACAAATCTTATGGATGATGTCCACTTCATGCTCTGCCATTTTCCTGTACCTAAACACTTCTTGCTCCAGCGCTTCCATCCTATCCTCCAGACTTCCTTCACCTTTAGGGCCCTGAACCTCTTTTCTCTGTATATCCCCATCTTCAAGCAACAACGCCTTGGGATGAATCTTCAACGCTCGCATGTATGGGTTGATGATATCCGCTAAGGAATCTTCCTTGGCTGATCCAGAGGAAGACATTGTGGCTCCAAATCTGGGATTCTACCTGTCAGAAATAGATCGAAATGAAAACACAACGAGAACACGATATACGAACCTTGGGGGATTCGGGTGATTGTATATTACAAAGTTTTACAACAAAAGGAAGGTACTGGGAGATAATGGGTCGGAGACGGAGGCCGAGGTGGCCACACCACCTTCTGTCCCTCTTTCGCTTCGTAGCTTTCCTTGTTGGATAAAAACTCCAAAAATATAACTGGATAAAATTTTCGCGGAACTTTTCTTACCAGAACTATTACCTATTCGAAAACGGACTCTGCAGGTCTCTGAATTTGGTCTTTGATAAATTTTTCCGGAGTTACCACTTGAATAGCATCAACATATTCATTGTAAGAATCTCCAGCAATATAGTGCTTGGGTCGCTGACCATTCACCACTTGTGTAATGTTATCTTTTAAAGAAGAAATTTTTATTGCTCCTGAACGATACACTTCTTCAATAACAAAAGGTCCTTCCCATTTTAAAAGTAGTTTCCCTGCAAAATATCTTAGATGAGACCTATACAATAGAACTTTCTCACCAACATGGAATTCTCTCTTAAGAATTCTCCTGCCATGCCATCTTTTAACTTTTTCCTTAAAGAGTCTAGCATTCTCATATGCTTCACTCCTCCATTCATCCAACGAACTTAAGTCAATTAACCTTTTTTCACTAGCAAGCTTACAATCTCTATTAAGTTCTTTAACTTCCCAATAAGCTTTGTGTTCTAATTCTTAAGGCAGGTGAAAAGCTTTCCCATAAACCATTTTGTAAGGAGACATCCCCATAGGATTTTTATAGGCAGTACTATAAGCCCATAAAGCATCATTTTACTTTTTAGCCTAATTTTTTCTTGATCTATTAACAGTCTTTTGCAAAATGGATTTAATTTCTCTATTTGATAACTCTACTTGTCCACTAGTTTGGGTATGATAAGCTGAAGCGATTCTATGATTAACATCATATTTAGCAAGGGTCTTTCTAAAACCACCATGAATGAAATGAGAACCTCCATCAGTCATAAGATACCTTGGTACTCCAAACCTAGGAAAGATAACATCCTTAAGCATTTTTAGAGAGGTCTCCCCATCAGCACTCTTCGTAGGTATGGCTTCTACCCACTTAGTGACATAATCAATGGCAACTAGAATATGAGTATAACCTTTTGAGGGAGGAAAAGGACCCATAAAGTCAAATCCCCAACAGTCAAAGGGTTCAATAACTAGAGAGTAATTCATAGGCATTTCACTCGTCTAGAAATATTACCAACACGCTGACACTCATCACATGATAAGACAATTTTTTTTGCATCTTTAAAAAGGGTAGGCCAGTAGAAACCAGATTGTAGTACCTTTTGTGCAGTTCTATCTCCCGCATGATGTCCTCCATAGGCACTACCATGACATTTCCGCAATATCTCCTTTTGTTCATATTCTGGAACACATGTTCGCATAATACCATCCACTCCTTTATATAAATGTGGGTCATCGCAAAAGTAATGTTTCAAATCATAAAAGAACTCCCTTCTGTGTTGAGCTGTAAAAGATGGAGGCAAATACTTGGAGACAATAAAGTTAGCATAATCAGCATACCAAGGGGTCTCTCGCGAGCTTACCCCTATTGCAGCCAACTGCTCATTTGGGAAACTATCATTAACAGGCATAGGATCAAAAGAGATGTTTTCCAGTCGAGATAGATTATCAGCTACAGGATTTTCAGCAAAATCACTAGCAACACACATTATTTCAAAGGGTAAACTCCAATCAGGTGGTTGAACGATAGGGGAAGTAGTTAAAGCCTTCTTTAGAGTTTCAAAAGCTTCCTTACAATCATCATCAAAGACAAAGGGTACATCTTTTTGAATAATATTAGTGAGGGGTTTTGATATCTTAGAGAAATCTTTAATAAACCTTCTATAGAAACCAGCATTACCAAGGATCCTACGAATATCTTTGACATCTCTTGGACATGGCATTATCTCAATTGCCTCAACTTTAGCTCTATCAACTTCTATGCCTCTTTTAGAAATCTTATGTCCAAGGACAATCTGTTCATTCACCATGAAGTGGTATTTCTCCCAATTAAGAACAAGATTAGTTTCTTCACATCTCTGCAAAACTTTATCGAGGTTGTGCAGACAAAAATCAAAAGAAGTTCCATAGACGAAGAAGTCATCCATGAATACTTCTGCAATTTTCTCACAAAAACCATGAAAGATAGTAGACATGCATCTTTGAAAAGTAGCAGGAGCATTACATAAACCAAAAGCCATACATCTATAAGCATAGGTTCCATAAGGGCATGTAAAAGTAGTTTTTTCTTGATATTGTTGTTTAATAGAAATTTGAGAGAAACCAGAGTATCCATCAAGAAAACAAAAATGGGTCATTTTAGATAACCTTTCTAACATTTGATCAATAAAAGGAAGTGGGTAGTGATCTTTCTTAGTAACTTTGTTAGCTTTCCTGAAATCAATGAACATCATATAACCTACTACAATTAATTGGAGAATAAGCTCATCATTATCATTAGGAACAACGGTAATTCCCCCTTTTTTAGGGACACAATGAATAGGACTAACCCATTCACTATCAGCAATAGGGTAAATAATACCAGCATCAAGGAGTTTCAATACCTCGTTTCTTACCACTTCCTTCATCTTAGGATTTAAATGCCGTTGGTGCTCTACCACTGGCTTTGCATCTGGTTCTATATTGATAGCATGCTAACATATAGTAGGAGAAATCCCTTTTAAATCATCCAGAGTATAGCCCATAGCCCCTCGGTGTTTCTTTAATACCTCCAATAACCTTTCCTCTTCCTTCCCTAAAAGTTTAGAGGTAATAATAACATGATATATTTTATTATCATCAATGTAAGCATATTTAAGATCGTCAGGTAAAGGTTTTAGATCGAAGACCGGATCCTTTTTAGGTGGCAACGTGGTACCCAAATCTTCCATAGGCAAGTTATGCTTAAGCATCTTAGGTTGACAACGGAGAATCTCATCAATCTCATTTCTTTCTTCCATGAAGATTTCACTTTCGTGGTCTTCCATAAATTGCTGCAAAGCATTGTTAGGACCAAGAGAAATAGAAGCAAGTTGTTCAACTCTAAAATCCTCATTATGGGTTTCATTTTCACAAGGTTCTTTAGTAAATTTCGAAAAATTAAACTCATAAGATTCCCCATCAAATTTAGTCAAGATTTTCTCCCTTTTGCAGTCTATAATAGCTCCACAATTACTCAAGAAAGGTCTACCGAAAATGATGGGATAGGTTTTACTAGCAGCTGAACCAAGTACTAGAAAATCAGCAGGATATTTAATCTTACTACAAAGAACTTCTACATCTCGTACAATATCAATCAGAGAGATGGTCTCTTAGCAAGGTGAATAACCACATCAATCTCTTCTAGCTCGCAGGGAATGATTTCATGCATAATTTCTTTGTAAAGCTCATAAGGGATAGCACTTGAACTTGCACCAATATCACATAAACCATAATAGCAATGATCACCAATTCTAACAGAAAGCACAAGGACACTAGACTTTTTTGTCCTATTAGGATGCGAGACAATATTAGAAGCATCCTCACAAAAGACTATGTGTCCATCTTCTACACTTTTAGTGACAAGGTCTTTCACAATTGCTACAACAGGTTCAATGTTTACTTGTTCATCAGGTTTCACAGTTCTCTTTGCACTTTAATTGATTACAGTATTTATCATAGGATGCTCATTTACCTTATCCGAGAAGGGTATTTTCTCGATATAAGGTTCAGGTAGGATGTGATCAATAGTGCAAAATTCAGTACTACTAATAGGAACACAATCAACAATATCTTTATATGGTGCATGATACTTGTTCCATCCCTTTTTCGGAATATCAATATAAGAAGCAAAAGCCTTAAAACATTGTAATAACTTGAGAATCAAGACCATAAGCATTACTAATATTTTGAAAGTCATCAGTTCCCATAAAAGATTCAATGCATTCATAATCATAATTTATACCTGACTTTCTTCCTTTGTCATTCTCCCATGCTTCCGCATTGTCTTGAGTACGGTCTAGAAGATCCCATTTAGCTTCTTATTCCATGCGTGTAAATGATCCAGCACAAGAAGCATGCAATAAATCCTTATCATGAAGAGGGAGCCTTGCATAAAAGTTATTGATAATAATATTGTTGGGGAGCTCATGAATGGGACATTTGAGCATTAGTAACTTCAATATCCCCCAAGCTTGAGTTGTATTGTCTCCATCAAGAGGCCAAAAGTTGTATATTTGATTCCGATCTTTATGAATCTCACTAGGAGGATAAAACTTTGAATAAAAGAGACGTACTATTTCCTCCCATTCAAGAGCTCGACCATTCTTCAGCAGCGTATACCATTCCTCTGCTCTTCCTTTCAGTGATAATGAGAATAACTTCTTCTTAAATTGATCTGTAGTAATACCTGCACACTTGAACAACCTGCATAATTCATGTATAAAGAGCAAATGATCACCGGGATGAACAGTTTCATCCCCAAAATAGTAGTTATCCATAACACGATCAACAATTCTTGTAGGTATTTTAGAAGTATCATTTTCAGCAGGCGGTGGTTCATCTACTACCTTACCAATGGTAGTAGCATTACGAAATAAGAAACTCAGCGAATTATCCATATTGAAAATAAAGCAAGTAACTAAGATAAACAATACTCATAGTAGAAGTTTCTTTTACCAGTTCCACTCTTCAATAGCGCTTCACTCCCTGGCAACGGCGCCAGAAAATAGTCTTGATGACCCACAAGTATAGGGGGTGTGTCGCAGTATTTTCGATAAGTAAGAGTGTCAAACCCAACAAGGAGTAGAAGGTGCTGGCGAATGGCTAGGAGCAGGAATTCTCTGTAACACTTAGCAAACGGATTTTTAGGGGTTTTTGATAATGCAGGTAAATAAAGTAGGAGTAAATAAAAGACAATAAGAATAAATGCAGCAAGTGACCCAATCCTTTCTTTAGCAAAGGACAAGTCGGTTGTATTACTTAAGACGACCAAACATTCTCGAGGACACATGGGAATATCATCAAGTGCTTTCGCTTCATATAGTTGATTAATCTTCTTTAGTTTGCTAAGTGTTGTGTGGGTGAACCTGTGCTAATGTACCGACCTTCCTAGGACTAATACATACTTGTGATTATACCCCTTACAAGCATCACAAGTACAAGAAAGGAATTAAGGTAGAAACCTAACCACAGCTTTAAACTCTAAGACCCTAACATCCCTTGTGCAAAGGTTTACCTCCGGTAACCCCTACGATTAGTAGCCAAATACACAATGCATTCCCCTAGGCCCATATAGGTGAAGTGTCATGTAGTAGACGTTCACATGACACCACTAGAAGAAGTACACCACAACTTAAATATCAAACTATTGAATCTTTCTCAACACAATTCGACTACTAACTACATGACTTCTCCCATGTACTCAAGAACAAAAATAACTACTCACAAGACATCATATGGATCATGATCAGAGATAAAATAATGATGTGTAACAATCTGAACATAAACGATAATTCAATGGTTCACTCGATAGGATCAACTACAAAGAGTAATCAACACCGGGAAAGTTTCCCCTAAGAACTATGAAAGATTCAACCCAATTGTTACAGCGGTATGAGGTGGTGATGAGGGTGCTCGTGGAGATGATGGAGGTTATGATCCCGATGAAGTCCAGCTTGATGGTGGTGTTGATGGCGACGATCTCCCCTCTCCGAAAAGGAATTTTCCCGACAGAATTCTGTCTGCCGGAGAGATCTTTCTCTCTTGGTGTTTTCTGACCCGCAGAGGTGGCGGAATCTTTCTATGGTCGCTCCTTGAGTCTTAGGGTTTCGGGAGGATAATATACGCCAGAGGGGAGAGGATGGAGTGGACCAGGGCGGCCACACCACCTGGTGGCGCGGCCTGAGGTGGCCCGCGCCAGGGGGTGGTGTGGGCCCCCTGTGGCACATCTCCACTTCCCCTTGTGGCTTTCTTCGTCTTCTGGAAAAATAGGATTTTCCATGTATTGTCCCGGATTTTCTGATCTTCGCGAATTTTGCCTCCAAACAGCACCTTTTCCATCAGAATCCTGACTACAACGGTCCATGCTCCAAAAGTAATCAACCATGGGAAAATAGATGAAATAACATAAGTATCATCTCTTAATATGAAATATATCAATGAATAACAGTAAATTATGATATAGAATAGTGATGTAAAATGGACGTATCAGTCGTATAGATATCAATGCCTCCATACAAATTATATTCATAGGTACTGAGAGTTTAACGACCAACTATACGGCCGGAATAAAAATTCCGGCCGTATAGTTCCAGTCATATAGATATCGAGGCATTTGTAAATTTTCTTTCACAGGGACATACAGTTTAACGACCAACTATACGGCCCGAACATTTTGTTCTGCCCTTATAGTTGTGGTCGTATAGCTGCGCCGCCAGGAGGAAGACCTAATATTTTGACAGAACGCCAACTATACGGCCGAGATGCATATTCCGCCCGTATAGTTGCGGCCGACCACAAAATCGCACGGGAAGGTACTCCCAACTCAAAAACTTCAATGCTTCTTCCTTCTTCTACCTCCAAACTCTCTCAAAACCTCAATGGATCTTCATCTCTACTCAATTTCGTTAGATTTCCTCGCACACAAGTGATCTACGGTATGTTTCTTCTCCGATCATTCAATTACTTTTTGCAAATTCATCTTTGATCTATTGTCATTATCAATCTATGGTGAGACTTACTATGAACTAATTGCCATGATTTTCTTGCCTAGATTATTATCTTGAGGAAATTCTTTAGTGTTCTTAGATGAGGAACATATTATACTTACTATTGTTGGATCCAAAAGTTTTATTTTTGCCTTTCTTCAATGTTTTAGAAGATGAACACAATGAGCCAAACTCGTGCTCGTGCCACCGCTAGCGCTTCTCGAGCAATCACCCAGGAACACATGGGGATACGGTTCAGGGATTAGGCTCATCACGAACACTTCAACAAGATCAAGAACCGAGAAGTGAAGGCCACCAAGTGGGCTTGCCCCATTATATTGAACCAACTCGGTATTTATGATGACTTTAATTTACATTGCAATAGAGCTGGCCTGTAAAACTTTGTGTACAATGATGTACCTACTTATCGCCACTTGACCATTGAATTCCTAAGTTCAGTGCAAAGCACTGATAAACTGTGGCAAGGAGAGGATACTATTTCTTTCCGTCTGATGAACAAAAACTACACCTTAACATTAGATCAATGGTGTGCATGTTTTAATTTGCCAAAGAATGGTGTTCATGCTTTACGTGCATCCTTTACTGGCTTAATTCCTTCCCCCGATCAATACTATAATGGAATGAGCTTCACTAGTAGAGTGAACAAGGGGAAGAATATTCAACATCCTGCAATTCGCTATTTGTTCTATGTTATTGCTAACACCTTGCAGGCACGTAATGAGTTCACGAGATGCAACGAGGAGGACATCCTAGTCCTCGCCAAGGCTGCTTATATCAACTGCAACCTATTACTCAACTTGAGCGCTATCCTTGTGCGCTACCTAGAGCAGCAAGCCTCCCAAAGCCAAGGGCAAATCACAGGAGGAGGCGTCATCACCGTTCTTTCCACCGCCCTAGACATCGATCTAGGTGAGTTTCAACCCATATTAGGTCAGACACGTATTGGTTTCTCCACCTTGAGGGCATGTGGAATGCTCACTAGGAAAGGTGGTGTTTATTACCTGCATATTGCTGGAGTTAGGCGTATTTGTCCTACTCCTTTGCCTAATAGTCTTTTCTCTATCGAGAAAGGACGTTTGCTATATGATGTGCATGTTGAGCAGTACTAGCCCGAGGAGGAGATTCCTGAAGAGGATGAGAACCAAGAGGAGGAGCAAGAAGTTCCTCACCAAGAAGAGGAGCAGCCACAAACCTAGTTCGCCACATACAAAGATTTCCAAGGACTTGGAGGGACTATGGAGAGGATGCACAACCTCTCTTTGAACCTCCGAGAATCAACAAGTAACCTCTCCACTCAATTCGCGAACTGGAGTAACGACTTTTTCCAGACACCACAATCATTTGAAGGGCTTGCAAAATCCTAAGCTTGGGGAAGTTTCCTCATGTATCTTTATTTGGCGTTCATTTTATTTTATTTTTAGAGGTTATGTTTTTACTTGAGTTTATAAGCACTCGTGTTGGTTTTCCCCAATACTTTATCTTTAGTTCTTTTTATTTGCTTTTGAAATTTTCTAGCCAATATTTGCCGCCAATTTTCTATTCTTTATTTCCCTCTCTTAAAAATCATAAAAAGATTTCTCCATTTTTCCTTATTCTCCCTCTTTATTTTCTTGTCGCCTCGAGGTCTTCGTATGTTCACAGGAGAGTGATCAACTTCAAGTTTCCAAGAAACAAATAAAAAGGAAGAGAGAAGTGGAACCAAACATGAGAGTTATGCCTTATGACTCCCCACTTTCTAAGTTTGGGAAACCCATGCTAGTTTGGTATAAATGTTGAGATATTATATTTGTGGAGTGAGTCTTTGTATCATAGTAAGATTGTCGTTTGGATGGGTATTTAATTGGGCTCATTTTGTTCTAGCTCTCGTAATTAACCAAGACTTGTCTAAAAATTGCTAAACAATTGTAATAAGAAAAAAGTCTCACAATTGAAGGCTTGGGTGTTGTAGTGTTTAGTCTTGAAGGCTTATTTCTTGAGACACTTGACACTACTGAAAATGTTGATTCACTTAGTAGTTCTCTTTGAAAGGATTTTTGTGAGCATGCCATAGTTTGACTTGTTAATCATAAGAATGATATAGCTTTATGCGCGTCAAACTTCATGGGATGCCACTCCGCTGGCCTACGAACGATCTTCATGGAGGAAACTCCTAGATTTCGGCTATGAGTTGATTAAACACTTGCAGTAGCAATGCTATATTGGGTAAGATTCTTGGCACTCCTGGGTAGCTGTAATCATGATGGAATCACTCCTTTGGCTGTTATGAGTAATCATTATGCAAAAGGAACAAAAACCTTAGTGATGCCACGAGTGTCCATCACAGCCCGATAAACTAATAAAAATCTTTGGCATGCTCTCAATTACTTAAAAACTGAAATTCTTGAAGGGCAATGAATAGAAAAGTAGTGCTTGCAAAGTCTTGATTCATTGATGTGGGAGAATTAAGATACCCTAGTATATATGATTTTCATGACAACTCTCACACTCTTAATTTACATGATTATACTTTACTGTTCAAAGGCAAGCCTATGAGTTGATTACTTGACATGGAATAAAATTTACTCATCTGAATCATCCATGCTTACAATAATTTTGCTGCGCTATAAGGATGCATGAAACCCGTATGATACGCTTGCCATTACTCTATCTATGCCTTCAGATTTATGAAAGTGGAGGAAACATGAGACTATTAATCATGAGTAAGATCACCATCTCGTTATTTCAGTTTAAATGTTGAGTTCCTTTTTGATTTTGGTTTTGTTGCTCGGGACGATCAAGTTTAATCTTGGGGAGGTTTATGTCTCTGAAATATAGCCATCTATGTCCACATTTAAACTAGATATTAATCATATTTTTGATGAAATATCTCTCTAAACCCTGCCACTAATGCTAATATTCAGAAGGGTATGCAATCCTTTGTTCTTGTATTTTTCCTGCATAGATAATGTCGTTTAAAGGAGGGAATCACTACATTAAAGTCAAAGATACGATATTTCCTTCGACCAGAAGAAACCAGGAGCCGTCTAGCGAAGGCAAATGCCGTAACAACCAACTATATAGCTAGAGAAAAAATTCCGACCATATAGCTCCGGTCGTATAGTTTGCGCTGCCTCCGTTAGGTCAAACAGAACAACTTTCATGAAGGGGCCCCTATATAAAGAAGCCTCAGGCAACGAGAAAACAGAGAGACACCACGCCCCAGAAGCCATACCTCGCCAGAAAGCCGCCTCTAGATCTCCAAACCCTTCTCCATCTCCATAGCCATCTTACACCACTTGTAATAGTAGAGCTCTTCTCCGATTGGCGACATTGTAAGACTATTGCTATCAATCTTATGATTTTCATTACAATGTTTGTGATTGTTGATCTCATCTCTATGTGTGAGTAATTCTCCTTGGGCTAAGGGCTTCGGTCTAGCCATGTAGCAATTGTGCATGTGATTTATCATAGATGGGATCGTGTATTAGTTTGTATGACATGATGATTATTGTATCCTCTATTGCCTCAATCTAAGGACTTGTCAGGTACCCAAGACCCCGTTGAGCCAGGTATAGGGTGTATGAGTGATGACTGATCGGCAGGTTGGGAACCCTAGTGACAGAAGGGGTAGTACGGTTGTATGTGAGGAATTTTCTTGGGATTAACGGTGACATCACTATGCATATCATTAGTTCTCTTTATTCTATGGATGAGACTAGTAGGTTATTGCTATAAGCGGTTGCGGATGAAATAGCAATTATGGATGCACTACTCACATATAATTTATCTTCCTCTAGCAAGTACATGCGTACTTTATTTCTATATTTTATTTCCATCAAATGTTTTTGCACAGCTACAGGTGAAACTGAACACCCTAGGCCCTCTCTCTCCATCATCGACAAAAACAAAAATACGCAAGCTACTGGTCCGGTGAAAACACAAAAGGAATTCTAAAACTCCTGAAGGTCCGTTAAAGTAACTTCACTACGCATTCGCTTCCCGAGGATTCGATAACCTAGATCTACTAAGGAAAAGAGCTATACTACATCCATAATCCGGATCGAATGCATCAGCGCACCTAACCTTGTACAGCGAGGAGAGCCTGACAGGATGGATGTCTCTCCCTCCATTTCCCTGTCGCACGTATACTAGCCGCATCAACTAGCGCTCAGTTTGGCTGCGCTCAGATTGGTCGAGATGTATGTCACATGGATCTTGGACAACCACCATTGGATACATAATGATATGACGAGCTGGAGGTCTCTACCTCTCTTTTCCTATCGCACGTATACCAGCCGCATCTTCCTCCCCTCCTATCAACGTACGGCAGTGTGGACCTACGTGTGGGGGTCGGAACAGCTTGCGGCGGCGTGGATCTAAGCACGGATGCTAGAACGACATGCGGCGGTGAGGATTAACCATCTGAAAGACACCGATGTGAACCATCATCCGCAACATCAGTGTGATGGCGGTGGTGCCGACGGTGGCCATCAATGAAAGACACTGATGGAAGCCATCATCCGGTCACATCTACGGCTGTGGTGCCGACAGTGGTCATCGATGCGACGACGATTGAAGCCATCATCCGCAACATCTACGGCTGTGGTGCCGACAGTGGTCATCGATGCGAACACGATTGAAGCCATCATCTGCAACATCACTGCGATGACGCAGATCAAGCCCTCATGAACCGAAGCTGTAGGAGGCAGGCCGTGGCCACGGCCAGCACGTCAAGGTGCATTCGACGGTGAAGTACGGATGGGAGCACTTTTCCCATACTTCTTGGAGTACACATACGGCGGGGAGGGCGGCTAGCTCACCGTCCACTTAAATTGGGACAAATTTAAGCCAAATTTGAACCAAAACTCCATGACTTAAAATATATGTATGATTTGAATAAATTTGACATGCATTTGAGCCATGAGACCGGTGGATATGCTCTAAAGCTGATTCATAAGTAGTAGTACTTTCTTTGATAATCTCCGGTAGGCTTGTATAAATTTGATCAAAATATGTATGATTTGAATCAAATTTGATATGTATTTGAGTAGTTAGGACGGTGGATATGATCTAAAGCTGATTCATAAGTAGTACTCCCTCTGACCCAAATTAGTTGATTTAGATTTGACTAGATTCGATTGTATCCTGAGGAATTTGAGTCAACTAACTTGGATTGACAATCTCAGCCACTAATTTGGAACGGGGAATGGATGTTGCCACCAACGCTGCAACTTTACCTGGTAGTCACGATGGCAGCAACAGAACAGTCAAAACCGATAGGCCCCAACTTGACCCTCTAGGCATTTGGCACTTCAACTTTGGGACCACTAGATCCAATGGCAAGCAACTCGGGCCCCGCAATGCATTCTCTCGATAACTTTGGGACCGCTAGATCCAATGGCAAGCAACTCGGGTACCGCAATGCATTCTCTCGACCACTTTGGGACAGCTAGATCTAATGGCAAGCAACTCGGGCACTGCAATGCATTTTCTCGACAACTCTAGGACCGCAAAGTGACTAAATTAGTAGGAACTAACAACCATCTATTGAATAACAATTCCACTGTCTACCCCCCCCCCCCCCCCACTTCACTTTAAGTTCATGTTTTAGATTTTCTACAACTTGATCAGGTATGGCAAGATCAACCTCAGGTGTCAACTTCTCTTTGCGAATAAGCTCTGGATTCTTCCTCGATGATACGCTTCATCTTGAATATCAATAGGTTTTTACGGGCCAATTCATCACCTAACTTGGCAATCAGCTCCTCCAAATCCATCCTGTGGCTAGACCACTGAGTTGATTCATCTTGCTATGCAATGTACCATGGATCATTGGCCTGCATAGCACACTATAATAATCCCAAAACAAACTAAATTGGAATCAGTCCGACGAGCCATGTCAGCACTTCAAATTCAATGGTAGTATAAAAAGAAGGAGCTACATGCACTTCCGACGTGGTAGGAGAAGGATAATGTGTCCACGACATGATCGATTCCCCACCCTCGCTTGTGTACCCGCTACAACCAGACATTGAGGACTAATTTTCACCTACAATATCGAGGAAATTACGGGAACTGAATCGATTAGGGTGGCTAGAGCACAACGGTAGTACAAAGAGAAGGATCTACTTGCACTTCCGATGTGGTAGGAGAAGGAGAATGTGTCCACGACATGATCGATTCCTCACCCTCACCGGTGTACCCGCTACAACTAGGCATTGAGGACTAATTTGCAACTACAATATCGAGGAAATTACGGGAACCGAATGGATTAGGGTGGCGGAGAACAACGGTAGTACAAAGAGAAGGAGCTACATGCACTTCCGACGTGGTAGGAGAAGGAGAATGTGTCCACGATATGATCGATTCCCCACCCTGGCCGGTGTACCTCCTATGACCAGATATTGATGACTAATTTGCACCTATAATATCGAAGAAATTACGGGTGCCGAATCGATTAGGGTGGGCGGAGCAGGAGCGGATGTCTTAGCAAGCACTACTAGCAATTGCTATGACTATTCATCGAGCCATGGCGGCGGAACCAAATCCTAGTCGTCGTGGGTGGCGGACCTGCTTGCGGTCGGTACTGCCCCAACATACAATGCGTGCGAACAAAACATGTGTTGGAGCCGTGGTTGAGGTGCAGTGCGACAGTCCGTCCGATACCACCTTAGGACAGATCCGATGACGCGCCGACGATGGCTGCTCTGTCTGCCGATGGGATAGGAGCTGCTCGGGGCTGGGGGCTGGGAGCAGATGAGAGAGAGAGCCGACGTGTCATACATGACCCCACCTATCAATTTTTTTATATTTGCCAATTTTGCATATCTGCCAAACTTTTTCTTTGAAATTTGCATATTTGCCACATAATCACCACATGCGAGTGACACACAAAATGGCAAATATGCAAGTTGCAAAGTAAAACGTGGCAAATATGCAAATCCCCTCTCCAGCCTCACATGACGGCCCACCGGTCATTGGCAATGAAGGCCCCACAGAAAGGCTCCACATAGTGGCCCCATCATTCATTGGCTTCGATTGTCCCACAGAACAGTCCCATTTGTCATTGGCTGCACCAGCCACACAATCAGGAAAAACATGGCCCATAAGTCAGCGAGAGACGAATGGCTGGTTCGCCGTGTATCACGGCCCCACCTGTCAACATGTAACGGTCGAGGCGATGTAACGTAACGCTCAATGCAGGACCTGCCCAACGCAGTCCCACCTGTCAGCATGTAACGGTCAAGCCTTTGATCTAACGGCATCCACCCATCCGAGCGCATGTGAGGGTTTTGGAATGGTGGAAGGGGAAAGTGAGGAAAAACTAAGCGGCTAGGAAAAACTGAGTACAACTAACGAAACAGGGGCATGAAAATAGAAATCCCTAAAAATAAATGTCCATCATGCATTGAAATTATCATTATTTTTCTCCTGCTGCCGACGAATGATATTAAAATCCTCACCTACCAAAAGAGGTAGCATGCTATTATCACAAACCTGGACCAACTCTGCAAGAAACTGACCTTTCTGTGCGTCTTGAGCTGCCCCATAAACTGCTACTAGGTTTCGGTCAAAACCATCGGCCTTATTAGTAACATGAAATTTCACGTAGCGATCCCCTATATCCACATATTTAACACCAATAGAAGTCAGATTGAAACCCACTAAGATTCCACCCGACCTTCTCATAGGCGGAACACAATACCAAATAAAATACTGGCCCCTGTCAAATGATTTAAAAAGGAGTAGAGAAATTTGATCTCCTAGTCTAATTTAAACTCTCTAACCAACTCATGAACAAACGAGTGCTTCGTTGTGTCCCCAAAACCACCATTGTTCCAAAATATCCCTTTAATTAAAATTATTTCTTAACAAGCCTGGTGCTCCTACGAACCGCACTTGTATCCTTTTGTTTTCTCTTAGAGGCCCGTGAAAATTTCTTGCCACGTGTGATGGGATCCTTATGATCCCTAGAACCTGATTGTTCCTCCACACCAAGATCAACACTTAAATCATTTGCTTCACTAATAGTAGGAAAAAGCAGATCATCTTTTTTTTGGGAAACTATTTCCTCTTTTTTCTTAAGCATTATTAAGGTTCTATTGAGATCAACTTCTTTAATAAGATTGATAGAAGCTAAAACTTGGCTCTCAGAATTACCCAAACTAACTCCTAGTTTAGCAGCCGTAGAAACTACAATATCATGTGGGATAGATGCAATATAACAGCTAGGGACTGTGTTATTACCTGCAGCGAAATGGTCATCTTTTTGTTGCGCAAGTCGTTGAGCCCTCTCTAGTTGCGTCGCGTCTGAATTGGGTTGCTTGCGAATACGATCGCTTGATTGCACCCCGGTCGCTTGCGGCGCATCAATACCACCAAAAGAAATAAGATCCTGTATCGAACACCTGCCTCCAAGAAACACTCATGTTCCTCGCTCTCTACCCTTCTCTCCCGTAGTGGCCATAATCAGATGTGTCAAGTTTTTATCCCCTTGAGGACTTCTGTGCTATTCCTCCACACCCATTACATCAGCTTTGGACAGCTTTGGGACTAACACACCTTCATGTGTAGGATCAGAATTACCACATGGTGAAGAAGGCAAAAGCTCAGTATTACGTGCAGTAGTTTCTTTATCGGCGACGGTGGAAAACAGAGGTAAAAGCTCTGCTGCAGCAGCCAGAATGTTCTGACCTGGTTTGGTAGATTGCTGCCACTGTTCTGCCGCTATAGCAAACGGACGCTGATTCTCTGCTGCGACAGGAAGAAGCTGATTAGCACTCGGCTGATGTGAAGTCTGCACTTCGCCTTGTTTCTCTAGCAGTCCGGGATTAACATGCAAATACACAGGGGCTGGGGGTGAGGGCAGCCCGTCATCTTCATGTTCAACCTGATCACCCCATTTATAAGAAGATTTAAACTCCTTCACATGGCCAAGTGAGCAAAATATTGCTGGAGTTGCCACATCACTCTTGTTAGGTAGCTGAACTGAACGAAACCCCAAAGGTGTTGGAGTGCTGCAATCAGCAAAGTCCCAATCAAATGAGCCAATAGTTAGATTGTTTTACATCATTTTAGACTGTTTGTATTTGTTTCTAATCCTCTAAAGGACTCTAAACCAAAGTTGCTATTGGCATTTGTTGCGTGGTTGTTTAAACCATTTGACTTATTTTCATTGCGGTCATCTTCCTTCTCCTTCTTTTCCCATTTTCTGGCTCATGGTTGGCGTCCTTCATCTCCAAGTCTTCAGAAGGGATTGGACTAGCACCCTCAACCACAAAATAAATGTCATAACCCTCTCCTCCGAACGAGTGTGACGTTTTTGCAGGAATGAGGGATTGACTGTAGCACTGTACTAGCATCCGAACAATCTTATGTTCTCTTGCAAATTCCATGTCCACCTCCTTAGTTTTATAAATAAGCGATCCAACCGCAAAAAGAGCAATATAATTATCTCGTAATTCCTTTGAGCAGACACGGACTCTTACCCAAACATCCTCGAATTGCCAAGAAGCAGCCTCTTGAGGCTCTAACTCCTCAAAAAACAAAGTACATGTGGTGCCATCTACCTTGATATCATGAATATTCCTTGCCCTAGCTAAATCATCCTTTTTTGGATATGACACTCTGAAAGCATTGTTTCCAATGGGTTCAATGTCCCATTGTTTATTCCCAAGCACTACCCACTCAAGCTCCTTCACTACTTGTTGAGTAGAGAGGACTCCACCCTCTACCATTATCGCGCCTTCTTTCCCCATTAAGCCTCTTTGAAACAACTCCTTCGGATCTTGGGGTTTCAAAAAAAAAGGAGAGCATTGATACGCTGATAACGTATCCATTATTTTTGATGTTCCATGCTTAGTTTTATCTACTTTCTTATGTTTTGTCCACATGTTGGAGTACTTTTTATATACTTTCTTGGACAAACCTATTAACAAGATGCCACGGTGCCAGTTGCATGTTTTCTGCTGTTTTTGGTTTCGGGAAAGTTAGAAAATGAATATTCTCGGAATTAGACGGGACTTAAGCCAAAGTCAGTTTTTCACCGAGGGGGACACGGAGCCAGAATACGAGACAGAGAGGGGCCAGGGGGGCGACACACCACCTAGCCGAACGGCCAAGCCTGGCCCACGCCAGGGGGTGGTCTGGCCACCTAGGGCACCCCCTCGGCCTCCCCTTTCGCCTATAAGATGCCTCCGATACAGAAACCCTAAGTACCCAATCAAAATTCCACGAAAGAGTCTGTAGCCGCCGTCATCTCCATCCCTAGATCGGGAGGGCTCTGAAGCTCTTCTCGACACCCTGCCGGAAGGGAGAATTCACCCCGGAGGCCTTCTTCATCACCATGCAAGCCTCCGGTGTGATGTGTGAGTAGTTCATCCTTGTACTACGGGTCCATGTAGTAGCTAGATGGCTGGTTCTTCTCCTTTGTGCTATCATGTTTAGATCTTATGAGCTCCATTCATGATCAAGATCATCTATTTGTAATCCTACATGTTGTGTTTGCGGGGATCTGATGGATATTGATATGCTATTTCAGATTGATTATTGATTCTATCATGTCTTCGTTATTTGTGATCTTGCATGCTTTCCGTTGTTAGTAGCTATCTTGGCCAAATAGATGCTAGCAAATCCAAGAGTATTTATGCTCGATAGTGGGTTCATGCCTCTAGTAATCTGGGGAAGTGACAGAAATCTCTAAGGTACTAGATGTGCTATTACTATGTCAACACCCGGATTTTTAATTCCAGATGCCTGTTATGCCATACATCATAGTCCCATGATTACCTTTTTTGCGAAACATAACAGATTGGATATCACAGTATATCATCTATTACAAACCATAATTAGGTCTTACAACAAATAAAGGATCTCATGATCCAGTCTCAGTACAAACAAGTAGCAGAATAAATAGTGTAGCGGTGGGCTCCATCTTCAGGGTCATAGGCAATGCTAACGATGGGAGATGATCCTAGTTGTCATATCCATCCTGCTGTCCTTCCTCCTGGTAGTCCTCCTCATAGTTTGGCCATGGGAATAGCCAGGGACAAAAGCCATGAGTACTCTTTAAGTACTCACAAACTATCACTAACAAGTAAGGTAGTCTTAATAGGAATGCTAAGTTCTAGGTTATTTTATAAAGTTAAGTTTGAAACCTAAGCTGAGTTCAGAAACAAAGAAAGATAAAATAAAGTTTGAAATGACCTAAGTGGGAACTTAGTTGTCATAGTCACAACCATGTTGTGGTCAAGTCATGTCACAATTCATTTCATAAGTCATTTTGAAAACATCTGACAACGAAACAGTATGGCCACTCCAACTGTCCATAACCGCGGCGCGGCTATTCGAATAGTTTGACACTCTGAAGAGGTGGTACACTTTCACCACAAAATTCGATACATCTGTCAGGGATAACCCTGAATCATCATACTTAGTATGCAGATAATCAAACATAACATTTCCTTTACAGACTCTAGTATAAGCACCTCTCCTATGAGTTTGGCCTCCCAGCCATGGCCATCTGCCATCCTGGGCACTTCATAGGTGGACAACATTGAGAGGTAGCCTCAGCTCAAACCTCTCACGCGAGGGAACTAATACTAATCCATATAAACTTCTGGCTAAGCCTTAACCAATTCAGGTATTGTGGTTGTACGGTAAAATTGGAATGGTATCGCATCTGAACCCAACCATCAGTTTTTATAAAAGAGCTAAGGCTCATGTGTCAACATTTTCATCATCATCATAAACCATTTGTGTTTCTCAACACATGTCAAAACATCTCAATAGAACGACTCATCATTCCAAGGTTTTCACAAGTCATTTTCACCAAGTATTCCCATCTAAAGTGATCAAGTTTTTGGTTTAGCTCTAATCACTAAGTTAAGAGTGTTCACTAATGTGGGATGCTAATCTCAATCTCATGCCATAGAATGACATCTAATTCTAACTAGATAGGCCAAGTTTTATACTCTTTATGCTATCTATAAACAAAGTAAGGAACTTTGGTAAAGTAAAAGAAAGTAAAGCTTGTAAGTAAAACTTGGAGTAGGTATAAGTCAAAAGGTATAACCAAAGCATGCCTAATGCATCTTGCTTAGGTTATCTTGCTTAATTCTAGCTTGCTAACAATAGCTTGCCTTGATTGGTGCAGTGGTTGAAATTCTCCTTGTCTTCTTCGGGGTAGAACTCCTCCTCCTCGTAGACTTGGTCGGTACTATCGTCTATAAATACAAACGGGATACACAATCACCAAACAATACTTAACTAGTATATTTAGCACACTAAGGCACACATTTGATGATCTAGTATCACCACATTCATCACAAGATTTTAATGAACTAGTTTCATTTATTTTATTTGAAAAAAGTAATTTCTACTCGTTGAAATTAACTAAGATTTAATATTCTCCAATTAAAATATGGGATCATATGGACACATGTCATCACCACATATTCTAATACATGGGAATGTTATTTAAATGTTGGATCACATTTTATAAAGTTGAAGATTAATATTTAATGATTTAAAGTGACTAGAAATGCCTATATAGCATTATTTTGGTACTAGTCCAAAGTCACTGCATGCAAACCTTAAGATTATTACATATTCATATAGGTATTATCAAATGTGATTTTTGAGATTTGTAATCAACTCAAAAGCTATTATGGTTGATTTTAGAAAAATGTTTGAATGTGAAAAAGCCTCTGTCTTGTTATTTTTACTAGGAGAGATCTCTAACTCTAATTGATTTAAATCCAACAGGCTTGGATAGATATTTGAATTATCTTTCTAGAAAAATTTGAATCATTCAATTTGGATTTGTAAAACTCCCTGAATTGATTTTTATACTAAAGGAGAGAAATGAGTTTAAGCTAAAATTGAAAAAGATTTATTTGAATCTACTGGGTCGCGCGGGAAATTAATGGGCTGGCCCACTGCGCTCCGCGTAGCGCCCGGGCTGGCTTAAGTGAAGGCCCCACCTGTCAGTGGGACAGGGGCTGCCGAACAGGTATGGGGGATGGTGACCGTAGGATTAGATCCTAGATCAACGGCTCACATCCATCGTCCTCACTGGAACAGTGCACAATGGGGAGGAACCCTAGCACAGTCAGTGAGGGTCTGGGGAGGCTTACCGGAGCTTCGGCAAGGGTCGGTGAGGCGGGCAACTGGACGAGTCGAGGACGACGGTTCTCCTGGTACCGGCGGCGTCCCTGGAGATGGCCTGGATCAGTGGCGCCCTTCTCCTCCTACCATAGCGGTCTCCAGCGGAATTTGGGTGCTACAAGCAGCGGCTTGCCCTGATGGGGCTGTGGGAGGTCTCTGAGGTGGAGGGGAGGGAGATGGTGTGACGGATTGGTGCCGGGGGGGCTCTCTATTTATAGCGGGGCGAGGGGTGCATTCCGGCATGGGCGGAGCTCGACGGGGGCGGCGACACAGCGAGCTAGTGGCGTGGGCGGTGGGCTAGGACGGTGGATGCTTCCCTGGCGGTCATCACGGAGGTGCATGTGCAGTGCAAGGTGGTCAGGAGAAGCGAGCGTTGCTGCGCGGACGCTGCCTCAGTCGACGGCGAGTTTCGCGGCGGCCGGCGGCTACGAGTGACAGTCGAGGGAATGGGCATGTCTGGTGGCCTCCTCGGACACTGGTGATCATGTAGGCGGGCGGCAGGAGCGAGGCGAGGTTGGGTTGAGCGGGGCCAGTGCGTAAACTGCGGGCGGCGTCGGCATGGCAGACACGGTCCAGGCACAGCGGTCCTGGCTCCTCCTCTCTCTGTCTTTGAGCTGGGGCTAGCCTAGAGGGGGAGTGGGGCACGGGCGATGCGCTAGACAAGGTGGGCGAGGCTGGCGGCACTAGGGGCGTGCTGTCGACGATGAGATTGGTCAATGTGCTCGGCATTAGTGGCCATGACCATTTGGTCGTGTGCACAGTGCGTGGTCGTGCTAGCAAAGGGTAGGAGGTGTACTGGGATTGCTCTGGTTGCAAAATGGGAGACCATATTGGCCAAAACAATGCTCACAATAGTGTTTGTGGTTTTTGTCTGATTTGTGCACATAAGGTCTTTGCCAAAATGGCCGAAAGAAATAAACTTTGAAATTTTTGAATGAAATTTTTTGAGTGATCTCCACTGTTGCTTGGTAGGGTGTGGTTGCTGGGGATTGTCAACTTGAATTCATTTGCATGGTTTTTGAAAAAGTGGGATCTAGGCATATGAAATGGATTCCATTTTCAATTGCCATTATAAATTAGGTTTTAAATGTTTTTGTAAGATCACAAGGTGGGCCTTGGTACATCTTTACTTGCACTTGCAAGGGGTGTAAAGATCCATAATTGTTTCTATTTGAAATTGATTTCTAGGAACACCCAAAGTGGCCTAGTTGATTAAAATGGCAAAAGTGACCATTTCCATTTATTAATTCTATTTGATTTCTTTTCCTTTGGATTTTGCTTGGGAATGATCTAGATGATGTGGCATTCACCTTAGAATCATTTTACAACCATTAGAACAAACAATCATGGCAATTCAAAACACTTCCATAATAATGCAACACACATATGCATGCTTAATTATTTAAATGAGAAATTTTTTTTGTTAACCCTAATTTGGGTGATTTGGATCTTGATATATTGGATTAAAGTTTTGGGATGTTACAACCCTTCCCCCCTTAAACAAAATATTGTCCTGAGATTTAAGAAAGAAAACTAGGAACTAAAGAGATCTGGGAACTCAGTCCTAATGTAATGTTCTCGCTCCCAAGTGGCTTCTTCTTCGGTATGGTTGCTCCATTGGATCTTGAGAAATTTTATACTCCGGGTCCTGGTGGTTCTGTAAGCTTCCTCCAAGATACGGATGGGCACTTCACGATACGTCAGATCCTTGTTGATATCCACGGCTCGGTGATCGATGTCCTTGAAAACTTCTGTCTTCTCTGGCACTTCTAAGCATTTGCGAAGTAACGAGATATGGAACACATTGTGGATGACAGACATCTCCTCAGGCAGTTCCAGTTGATATGATACTTCTCCTCGATGATTCAGAATTTTGAAGGGTCCGATATATCTGGGGTATAACTTTCCTTTCAGACTAAAACATTGCGTTCCCTTCAATGGCGAAACCTTCAGATACACAAAATCTCCGACATTGAAAGTCAGGTCTCTCCTTCTCTTGTCAGCATAAGTCTTCTTTCTGGATTGGGCCATCTTGAGGTGCTCACGGACTTTGTGAACCTTCTCTTTGGCTTCTCGTAGGATGTCGGGTCCGAAAATCTGACTCTCTTCTACTTGCGACCAATTCAAAGGGGTACGGCACTTCCTTCCATATAAGAACTCAAATAGGGCCATTGGTAAATTGGCTTGATAACTGTTGTTGTATGAGAATTCTGCGAAAGGCAGACAATCTTCCCATTTTGATCCGTACTCTAACACACAAGTTCTCAACATATCTTCCAAGATTTGGTTGACTCTCTCAGTCTGTCCATCAGTTTGCGGGTGATAAGTTGTGCTGATATTCAACTTGGTTCCTAATCCTTCTTGGACTTTCTGCCAAAATCTCGAGGTAAATTGGGTTCCTCGATCCGATACTATGGTTTTGGGGGTCCCATCCAAACTGACAATTCTAGCAATGTACTACTCTACTAGCTTCAAACTCTGGTAGGTTGTCTTGACGGGTATAAAATGGGGGACCTTGGACAGTCTATCAACGATGACCCATATAGAGTCATTTCCCCTACTATAAGTAGGCAAACCGGTGATAAAGTCCGTTCCGACGGAATCCCATTTCCATTCTGGAATCTGCAATGGTTGCAATAGTCCTGCGGGTCTCTGATGTTCTGCTTTGACTCTCTGACAGATATCACACTTGGCGATGTAGCTTCCGATTTCTCTCTTCATCTTGTGCCACCAAGATTGCTCCTTCAAATCCTGATACATCTTTGTTCCTTCGGGGTGGATAGAATAAAGAGTATCATGAGCTTCTTGCATGATCACTTGCTTCAGCTCCGAATCTGCTGGCACACAGATACATCCTTTGTACCACAGAACTCCTTATGCATCTTCGGTGAATCCAGGTACCTTTCTTGTACCAATATGACGCTTGATTCCGTCAATACTTGCATTTCCCTTATGGGATTCCTTGATCTAGCTAATCAAAGTGGGTTGAAGTTCAACGCTAGCTAAGAATCCTTTGCTACTAGCTTAGTTCTAAACTGCTCCAACTCCTCATGCAAACTTGTTGCTTATCCTTGATCATAGTGTTTAACCTACACGGCAATCTGCTAAGAGCATCCGCTACCACATTGGCTTTGCCGGGGTGATAGTGAATGTCAAGGTCATAATCCTTGATTAACTCTATCCATCTCGTTTGCCTCATATTCAGCTCCTTCTGAGTGAAAATATACTTCAAGATCTTGTGATCTGAGTAAATCTCACAGTGATTACCCATAAGATAATGACGCCATGTCTTCAAGGCTAAAACTACGGCTGCTAATTCAAGATCATGGGTAGGATACTTTTGCGCATGCTGCTTCAGTTGTCGAGAAAGATATGTGATGACCTTGCCTTCTTGCATCAATACACATCCTAGACCAATCTTGGATGCATCACAATACACGTCAAACAGGTTCTTGATATCTGGCATAATCAATATTGGGGCTGAAATAAATCTCTTCTTGATCTCTTGGAAACTTGCTTCACATTTGTCGGTCCATTCAAACTTCTTGTCCTTCTTCAGCAATTGGGTCATGGGTCTTGCGATGCTCGAAAATCCTTCTACTAACTTGCGGTAATATTCCGCTAATCCGAGAAATGCACGGACTTGGGTTTGAGTGGTTGGGGCTTCCCATTCTTTGACATCTTTGATCTTGGCGGGATCAACAGCGACTCCTCTGGCAGACACAATATGTCAGTGGAATCCTACTTCTTTCAGCCAAAACTCACATTTGCTAAACTTGGCATACAACTGATGCTCTCTAAGGGTTTCAAGGATGATTCTCAGATGTTTCTCATGGTCTTTTTCTGACTTGGAATAGATAAGAATATCGTTGATAAACACAACGACAAACTTATCTAGAAAATTCATAAAGATCTTATTCATGAGATTCATGAAATAAGCAGGGGCATTGGTTAATCCAAAAGACATGACCGTATACTCATACAATCCATATCTGGTGGTAAAGGCGGTCTTTGGAATATCCATTGCACGAATCTTAAGTTGGTGATAACCAGTCCTAAGATCAATCTTAGAGAACACTCTGGCACCAGTCGACTGATCAAATAGATCCTCTATCTTTGGAAATGGGTACTTGTTCTTGATGGTGATGTCATTCAGCTTTCTGTAATCTGTACACAAACGGTTTCCTCCATCCTTCTTATCGATGAATAACACGGGCAATCTCCATGGCGATGCGCTTGGTTGAATCAAGCCTTTCTCCAGCATAGCATCCAATTGCTTCTTCAGTTCTACTAACTCTGATGGGTTCATACTATAGGGTCTCTGAGCTATGGGGCCGGTTCCAGGAATTAGTTCAGTAATGAACTCAATATCCCGATCCGGCGGCATACCGGGCAATTCATCTGGGAATACATCAGGGTATTCACAGACTACTCTGACTTGGTCTATGGTGGGTAGGGCTAGACTCTTGTTGCACTTGAATTGACGGGGCAAGGTTCCATATATATGCTCTACTGATACTCCAGAGCTACTGGTCATGATGATGGCTTTCTTGGAACAGTCAATCAATTCCTTATGCTTCGAGATCCAATCCATTCCTAGTACTACTTCCAAACCTTTGGTTCCAAGTACTATTAGATTGGCATAAAAATATATCTCATGTATTCTGATAGGCACATCTTTGCAATTTTTTCTAGCTTTGGTGGTTGAACCGGGTATTTGAACTATCATGACATGCTTCAAGTTGCTTGAGTGAATCTTACTAGTGCATGCAAATTCTTCGGTCACAAACGAATGCGATGCTCCAGAATCAAACAACACTCTTGCTAAAACAGAGTTGACAGAAAACATACCAGCACGACATGTGGCGCTTCTTGGGCTTCTTCGGCGTTCATGTGGAAGAGACGGCTGTTGCGGTTGTGAGGGTTCCCTGGGGCGAATCTCATTCCGGGCTGAACACGACGCTGTTGTTGAGCTGGGGCATTCACATTGGCAGTGGCGGCAATCTTCTTGGGACACTCATTGGAGTAGTGACCCTTCACTCCACACTCGAAACAAGTAATTTGGGACTTGTCTTTGCCGGCAACCGGCACAACATTGCTTCCAGTTCTGGGGGCAGTGTTGTTGTTGTTGTTGTTGTTGGACTTGGGCGGTGCACAGTTGAAATTGTTGGAGTTGCCAGGGTGATTATTGTTGTTTCCTCCAGACTTCACATTTCCTCTGCTACAGTTGGGGTAGCTTGGGCGAGACATTGGGGGTCGATTGTTCCGCGGGGCATATCCGGCAGACAGGTTGGGACGGTACTTGTGGTGACTGTTGGATCCAGCTTGGTGCATCATCCGATGTTTGCAGTTGTCGTTCGCTTGATTAATCTTCCCTTCCATATGGATGGCAGAGTCGACTAACCCTTCTAGGTCATCAAAACGGATATTGACCAAAATAGTCTGCATCTCATCATGCAGTCCATTCAGGAATCTCTCCTATTTCTTGGCTTCAGTGTTGATCTCATCAGGTGGATACTTGGTGAGGGACAAGAATCTGTCATGGTACTCCACTACAGTCATTCTGCCTTGCTTTAGTTCTCTGAATTCATCTCTCATTCTGGTGACTAGACCTTGCGGCACATGGGTGTGGCTAAACTTGACTTTGAAGGCTTCCCACATCATCACTTGACCATGGTTCATATTACGGATACTAGTCCACCAAGCTCTTGCATCTCCTGCCAGATAGTGGGTGGCAAACAGAACTTTCTCGTTGTCGTCCACTCTGGTGACTTCTAGTTTATTCTCCATGGTCTCTAACCAATCATCAGGATCCAATGGGTCTTTAGACTTGTTGAAGATAGGGGGATTGGTATTCTGAAATTTTTTGAGTTTGGATCCATGATGATCCTGATTTCCATGGTTCTGATTCTTGTGAGCCACCTGAGCGATATGCTGCAGAGTGGCGAGATTCACTTGGCGCTCTGCCCTACAAGCTTCACGGTCTGCAATGAGTATCTGCAGAATTTGCAGCATTGGGTCATGCGATGAGCTGCTCCCTCCTTGGTTTCCACGAGTCATCTGAAGATTGAGATAGATAATGGGGTAAGAGGGAAAGTTCTAAGGTTCATGGTTTTGGTTTCAAAGCTAAAACTTTGAGTTTGACTCAGGTTTTGCAAACTAACTTCTTTTCATTCATTCAAGCAAAGAACACGATACAAACACGAACACACACACCACAACATGAAAGGAAAACAGATGGTTTTAAGAACCATTCTGCAAGCTAAGATACAATGGGACCGATACTTCTCACTCCTCCGATAGTGCTCTAGTGCATCTACTCATCATCAATGAAGTCGGAGCATCATCGTCGGTGTAGAAGTCCATGGCATCATCCTCCAGATAGTCATCATCATTGCTGAGGTACGAGTGAATATCCCCTTGGATGTCTTCACCTTCCTCCTCTTCTTCTTTTGCTGCAAGCTGAGCTTCTTGCTCCTTGATGGTCTTCTTGAGGTCGGCCACCTTCTTGCGAAGACGGTCGATGGTGCGATCCTTCTTTGTGCGTTGATGGTGAAGTGACTGACGATTCTGGACGAGTAGTGCGAACGTCTGGGCCTTCTAGGTGGCAATGGCAAGGTTGTGGTTGGTGAACTCTCTAGCATTGTCCAATTCCTTCTGTCAGTCGTACAGTAGGAAGTCGAGGTTCTCCACTTGACGCTTGAACTCCGGGTGACTTGGCATCTCCAGAGGCATTCACATAGAATCACACCTTGCATAGTGAGCAAAGCGGGTTCCTTGGATCAAGTTGACATTCTATGTGCAAATACGAGCGAGAGCTTCATGCATTGCCCTGGATAATCCATCTAGCCAGTTGTTCTCTCGCACAGTGAATTGAATCTTCTCGAACATTGGTGCCTCTAACTAGCCTCGAAGATCATCAACTACTAGCCATTGTAAATCTCCTCCTGGTGGACCATTGAGTTGAGCTCCAAAGAATTCCGGATGTGGGTGCTCCAAGTACTCAGACAGTGCATCTAGATCCCTCTCGAAGATCAGTTGGCCTCCATTTCCCAACTGGTAGAACTTGTAGTACTGAACTTCCATCTATAAGAATTTAGGATGAGAAAGTTAGTGAGGCGATCAAGTGTGTCAAATTTTATGTAGTAATGTAAGAATTTTTTTGAGGAACATGTATTTTTTTGAGAGAAAGAATCCCAAGGGTAAGAGAGGAAATAAGTTTTCATAAATACTCACTTATTTTTGGTTTTGAAACAAAGTTTTTGTTCGGACGTCCATTCTAACTAGGGTCTCCTATTGTCAGGATGACTCTGAAACCAACTTGTTAACACCCGGATTTTTAATCCCAGATGCCTGTTATGCCATACATCGTAATCCCAGGATTACCATTTTTGCGAGACATACCAGATTGGATATCACAGTACATCATCCATTACAAACCATAATAAGGTCTTACAAAAAATAAAGGATCTCATGATCCAGTCTTAGTACAAACAAGTAGCGGAATAAATAGCATAGCTCTGGGCTCCATCTTCAGGGTCACAGGCAATGCTGATGATGGGAGATGATCCTAGTTGTCATATCCATCCCGGTGTCCTTCCTCCTGGTAGTCCTCCTCATAGTCTGGCCACGGGAATAGCTAGGGACAAAAGCCATGAGTACTCTTTAAGTACTCACAAACTATCACTAACAAGTAAGGTAGTCCTAATAGGAATGCTAAGTTCTAGGTTATTTTATAAAGTTAAGTTTGAAACCTAAGCTGAGTTCAGAAACAAAGAAAGATAAAATAAAGTTTGAAATCACCTAAGTGGGACCTTAGTTGTCATAGTCACAACCATGTTGTGGTCAAGTCATGTCAGAATTCATTTCATAAGTCATTTTGAAAACATCTGATAACGGAACATTATGGCCACTCCAACTATCCATAACCGCGGATGCGGGCTATTCGAATGGTTTGACACTCTGCAGAGGTGGTACACTTTCACCACAAAATTCGATAGATCTGTCAGGAATAACCCTGAATCATCATACTTAGTATGCAGATAATCAAACATAACCTTTCCTTTACAGACTCTAGTATAAGCACCTCTCCTATGAGCTTGGCCTCCCAGCCATGGCCATCTGCCATCCTGGGCACTTCATAGGTGGACAACATTGAGAGGTAGCCTCAGCTCAAACCTCTCCCGCGAGGGAACTAAAACTAATGCATATAAACTTCCGGCTAAGCCTTACCCAATTCAGGTATTGTGGTTGTACGTTAAAATTAGAATGATATCGCATCCGAACCCAACCATCAGTTTTTATAAAAGGGCTAAGGCTCATGCCTCAACATTTTCATCATCATCATAAACCATTTGTGTTTCTCAACACATGTCAAAACATCTCAATAGAATGACTCATCATTCCAAGGTTTTCACAAGTCATTTTCACTAAGTATTCCCATCTAAAGTGATCAAGTTTCTAGTTTAGCTCTAATCACTAAGTTAAGAGTGTTCACTAATGTGGATGCTAATCTGAATCTCATGCCATAGAATGACATCTAAGTCTAACTAGATAGGCCTAGTTTTATACTCTTTATGCTATCTATAAACAAAGTAAGTAACTTTGGTAAAGTAAAAGAAAGTAAAACTTGGAGTAGGTATAAGTCAAAAGGTATAACCAAAGCATGCCTAATGCATCTTTCTTAGGGGATCTTGCTTAATTCTAGCTTGCTAACAATAGCTTGCCTTGATTGGTGCAGTGGTGGAAATTCTCCTCGTCTTCTTCGGGGTAGAACTCCTGCTCCTTGTAGACTTGGTCGGTACTATCGTCTATAAATACATACGGGATACACAATCAACAAACAATACTTAACTAGTATATTTAGCACACTAAGGCACACATTTGATGATCTAGTATCACCACATTCATCACAAGATTTTAATGAACTAGTATCATTTATTTTTTTTGAAAAATGTAATTTCTACTCATTGAAATTAACTAAGATTTAATATTCTCCAATTAAAATATGGGATCATATGGACACATGTCATCACCACATATTCTAATACATGGGAGTATGATTTAAATGTTGGATCACATTTTATAAAGTTGAAGATTAATATTTAATGATTTAAAGTGACTAGAAATGCCTATATAGCATTATTTTGGTACTAGTCCAAAGTCACTGCATGCAAACCTTAATATTATTACATATTCAGATAGGTATTATCAAATGTGATTTTTGACAGTTGGAATCAACTCAAAAGCTATTATGGTTGATTTTAGAAAAATGTTTGAATGTGAAAAAGCCTTTGTCTTGTTATTTTTACTAGGAGCGATCTCTGACTGTAATTGATTTAAATCCAACGGTCTTGGATAGATATTTGAATTAGCTTTCTAGAAAAATTTGAATCATTCAATTTGGAATTGTAAAACTCCCTGAATTCATTTTTAAACTAAAGGACAGAAATGAGTTTAAGCTAAAATTGAAAAATATTTATTTGAATCTACTGGGTCGCGCGGGAAATAAATGGGCCATCCCACTGCGCTCCGCGCAGCGCCCGAGCTGTCTTAAGTGAGGGCCCCACCTGTCAGTGGGACAGGGGCTACCGAACAGGTATGGGGGATGGTGACCGTAGGATTAGATACTGGATCAACGGCTCACATCCATCGTCCTCACTGGAACAGTGCACGACAGGGAGGAACCCTAGCACAGTCGGTGAGGGTCTGGGGAGGCTTACCGGAGCTCCGGCGAGGGTCGGTGAGGCGGGCAACTAGATGAGTCGAGGATGGCAGTTATCCTAGTACCGGCGGCGTCCCTAGAGATGGCCTGGATCAGTGGCGCCCTTCTCCTCCTTCCGCGGTGGTCTCCAGCGAAATTGGGGTGCTACGAGCAGCGGCTTGCCCCGGTGGGGCTCTGGGAGGTCTCTGAGCTGGAGGGAAGGGAGATGGTGTGACGAATTGGTGTCGGGGGGGCTCTCTATTTATAGCGGGGCGAGGGGTGCATCTCGGCATGGGCGGAGCTCAACGGGGGCGGCGACACAACGAGCTAGAGGCGTGAGCGTGGGCTAGGACGGTGAACGGTTCCCTGGCGGTCGTCACGAAGGTGCGCGTGAAGTGCAAGGTGGTCGGAGAAGCGAGCGTTGTTGCGCGCACACTGCCTCGGTCGACGGTGAGTTTCGCGGCGTCCGGTGGCTACGGGTCACACTCGAGGGAATGGGCATGTCTGGTGGCCTCCTGGGACATTGTTAATCGTGTAGGCGGGTGGCAGGAGTAAGGTGAGGTCGGGTTGCAGGGACAGTGCGTGAACTGCGGGCGGCGTCGGCATGGCAGACACGGTCCAAGCACGGCGGTCCAGGCACCTCCTCTCTCTGTCTTCGAGCTGGGGCTGGCCTAGAGGGGGAGTGGGGCACGGGCAATGCGCTAGACAAGGTGGGCGAGGCTGGCAGCGCTAGGGGCGTGCTGTGGATGGTGAGGTTGGTCAATGTGCTTGGCATTAGTGGCCATGACCATTTGGTCGTGTGCACAGTGGGTGGCCGTGCTAGCAAAGGGTAGGAGGTGTACTGGGATTGCTCTGGTTGCAAAATGGGAGACCACATTGGCCAGAACACTGCTCACAATAGTGTTTGTGGTTTTTGTCTAATTTGTGCACATAAGGTGTTTGACAAAATGGGCCGAAAGAAATAAACTTTGAAATTTTTTAATGAAATTTTTTGAGCGATCTCCACTGTTGCTTTGTAGGGTTTGGTTGCTGGGGATTGTCAACTTGAATTCATTTGCATGGTTTTTGAAAAAGTGGGATCTAGGCTTATGAAATGGGTTCCATTTTCAATTGCCATTTTAAATTAGGTTTTAAATGTTTTTGTAAGATCACAAGGTGGGCATTGGTACATCTTTACTTGGACTTGCAAGGGGTGTAAAGATCCATAAATGTTTCTATTTGAATTTTAGTTCTAGGAACACCCAAAGTGGCCTAGTTGATTAAAATGGCAAAAGTGACCACTTCCATTTATTAATTCTATTTGATTTCTTTTCCTTTGGATTTTACTTGGGAATGATCTAGATGATGGGGCATTCACCTTATAATCATTTTACAACCATTAGAACAAACAATCATGGCAAATCAAAACACTTCCATATTAATGCAACACACATATGCATGCTTAATTATTTAAATGAGAAAAAGTTTTTGTTAACCCTAATTTGGGTAATTTGGATCTTTATATATTGGATTAAAGTTTTGGGATGTTACATGCTACTAGGGAGAAAACAACAATCCTTTGTTCATAGAACAATCTTATTGTTTACTTTACACGCAATGCGTAATGCAATTATATGTTGCTTGCAACTTAATACTAGAGGGGGCCGGATGATAACCTGAAGGTGGATTATTAGTCATAGATACAGTTGGATTACAGTCTATGTATAATGTTGTAATGCCCAATCAAATCTCGAAGGAGTCAAGATGAGTAGTATATGCATGATTCTTTTCTCGATGTTTGTCAATTGCCCCGCTGTAATTTGTTCACCCAACATGTCATCTATCTTAAGGAGAGCCACCACTAGTGAACTATGGACCTCGGTCCTTTCTTTTATCATCAATCTACAATTGTTTACTGTTTTATGTTTACTTTCTGCAAGCAATTACTTTCTTCCACACAATTCGTTTAATCCTTTGTTTTTAGCAAAACCGGTGAGATTGACAACCTCACTGTAAGTTAGGGGCAAAGTTCTGTGGTTGTGTTGTGCAGGTTTCCACATTGCTGCTAGCACCAGTAGTGCGCCCTGCCAAAGGCCAGCTAGCAACACCTTGGAGGTGTTTCCTTGCTCCTACTGGATTGATAACCTTGGTTTCATAACTGAGGAAAAACTTGCTGCTGTGCTCATCATACCTTCCTCTTGGGGTTCCCCAACGAGCTCGATATATTTTGGGCCATCAAGCATCTCTACACAACCCATACATTATCGCAATGGGTTTCGGCATGGTTAGCTGGGGACAAGCCGCTAATTCGTGCTTAGCCAAGTCACAGGTACAGAGAACAGTCGTGCAGTCTATTGCGAAGTGTCTGTTGGATCACTTTTGAAATACCTTCATTTTTATCCTTCTTTTTGGCAGCCTTGCTAAATTCAAGGACAAAAGCATATGAAACTGGAATCAGAGGTCCTTGTGATGGCCGAGCTGCATCAAATACCTATGCCGCTACCAGCGTCGAGGAAGCAACATGTTGATGCACCTTTGTTGCCGCAATCAACAGCTGAGCCGCGACCACCGCTGCCTCTTGTGTTGGCAATAATTCTTGCTGATGAGGAGGTGTGTTGCGGCCTCCAGAACCACTCCCACCAAACCTTGCACGGCCTCCACGACTGCCTCGATATCGGCCTCTAAAACCAGACTAGCGGACAGGCTTATTGTTCCTTTGGATGCCATTGAAACCATTCACATTGTAATTATGCCCAAAGTTTTGTTGAGATTCATAGTATCCCTCGTCGAAATCACCAAAGTATCCTCCAAACAATGCCATGCCAAAACTACCTTGATTCTCAACCCAATTATTCTTCTACCACCTATTCACCCCACCTCAAAACTGATTTTGATTCATACCTCCTTGTGCAGAACCATAGCCACCCTCCATGTTGCACAGCTGCTGAGGAGGGGGTCCTTGAGCGTTTCTCTAAACACCATTGGGGCAAAAAACAATTGTCCTTCGAATCCACCGCCACGACCATTGTCGTAGCCCGAGCCCTCACCCCTCTCAAATTGGGGCTTTTGTGTCTGGATGTTGCCTTGTTATTTGACGGAGGAGCACCACTACCATTATTCCCGCCGCCATACCTAGGCAGAAAGCTAGAGCCACCTCTCCCCGCCATGGTCGATCTAGGCGGCACGGGGAGTTCTGAATGATAGGTGCAAAACTAGTTAACGTTTGCCACTTCAACCCTAAGACCCTACTCAGAGGGTTGGACTGAACGAAATTTTCTGTATCATGTATGTGTCCAGCCAGATGTTTTTTAATTCGTAAATCAGGCCCTTATGGCCCATATTACGACCCCCAACAAACTTGGAAACAACTGGGGCCTTATGCCCGTTTGAATCCAGTCGAAACGGAAATTTGAATCAGCCACTAATTACGTGATCTGACCCCTGCCATGGCGACTGATGTGACTGCCGGCGACATCGACCCAGCTCTAGAATCAAGATATGCCGCCGATGAAGATCTTTAAGCTTATTTTTCTTGTACACTAAAATCCACTCATATGCATTGAAGGATTCCTCGTCCAGAACGTAGATGCAAGGCTCCAGCGGTGGTCGCCGATGTAACAGCTCCGGTGTTCACCTGCCACAAACATGAAAAACTTTGTTAGGGCTCACCCTGGGAGATGGCACTGCCGCCCAATCCACAGTCGCCTTTTGCATCGCTATCCTCTGTAGCACTCTCTTCTCCAGCCTCCTCTCCTCTCTAGTCGAACGCCGCAACAACATCGGAGACGATTGTCTTGATGCCCCAGCGAGGCACTGTGGAGTACAGGGATCGCGCGCCACCTCCGTCTCTTCACCCCCATCGTCTCCGAGTGCCCAGAACCAGCCCTTAGGCTGGACTATGGCGGCGACTTTGGAGTCGCCTTCAGAGAGGCCCGAGAGAGCCATTCAAAGCTGCGTACCTACGTACCACGTCGAAACTTAGGATCGTTATACTGCCCCCATGTCGCAAGAAGATTTTTTTGTATTTACCACTTAAGTTTTTTCACCCATCCTCTCAGGAATCGGCATAAGTGTCTGATTTTATTTTGCCATACTTGATAGGGAGTACCAGACATAGGCATCTGTAACGTCCCAGCATTAGAGCTTAGAAATAAGCTGAACACATGTGTGTGCATTGCATGCATGCATAGAAAATCCGGATAATTTTCGCGCTTTTAAATAAAACTTGTCAAAGTGATTGAAGCTTCTCCTAACTTGATGGAACTAAAGTAGATCATCAAGTTGACTGCGATAAGTTTCAATATGACCTTCGCTAAAACCTTATCTTTGGGTAATATAATTTGATCTAAGGGTAGATCAAATATAATAAAACTAAGTCACAACACACTATTTAATTAGGAGTACTTGATCTTCTAGAGATCATTACATGGTATTTCATACCACAACTCAAGGATGAATACTTAATATTCTAAAGATGATATCAAGGTATTATCTACCACAAACCCTAAATACCAAGTTAAGGATATAACTTAAGTAAAGAAACCCTATAACTAAATCTAGAAACACTTGTTTTCCATAGTTACTCCTACCATGGTTATCATGGTAGTTCTTAAACATTAGCTCTTCTTATAAATAGAGTAGAAAGGAAGTGAAGCCAAGACCATCCAGCACATACTCTTAATATGATATTAAGAGGTGCCATATCTATTTAATCAAATACCTTAAGTAAGTTAATAAGAAGAAGTAACTAGTTATGGTAGAGTGTGCCATCATCAATGGGATGTGATCCTTGGTGGAAATCAAACCATCTGATGTTGGAGGAGTTAACTCACTCCCGAGTTAACTAGAAGCAGTACCTAAACCCAAGAGTTAAGCTAGTAATTGAGAAGCTATGAGAAGGCTAGTAGTATTAGTACATCAGATAACCATCTTGTTAGGACAAGTGGATATAGACTTAGAATACGCTTACTTAACAAGATAAGTCTATAGAGAGACTAATACAAGTTTACTACTTAGTGTATAATAAATCTTGATCAGACAAATAGAAGCCTAAGCTTGGTTGATCAAATATTCGTGGTCATTATTCTCAAGTCACTTGGGAATAGATGACTAGGTGTTGAAGAAGACTTGTGAGTATACCAAATTAGGTAAAGCCTAGTAAGCTGAATCATCTAGCTTGATCATTAGAAGTCAAGCTAGAGTATGATGAAGTGTTTGATGAGTTGTATGGAGTAGTTGTAGGCATAGTAGCTTAACCCAAGTGATTATAATGACAACTGGTATTATGAGAGTAGTACTATACCTATTTCAAAGGATTGATATCCTTTGTATGTATAGTAAGGATTGTAGTCTTGCAAACCTTGGAAGTAGTTCCAAGATGAAGTTAAGGAAGTTAATAGAAGGAGTTAGTAGTAGCTACATTGATAGGTGCATCAATGGTAGTTAATTAAGAAAAGTTATATACTAGGAGTAAGGATGGAGTAATATTGAAGTTGCATGACCATGTCATCAAATGATGATGGATTTGGTGGAGTTAGATGATTGTCTTATTCAGGAAGATGAGATCTTTGTGAATAAGATAAGAATGGTATATGGAGTATATTTAGGAAAGGAATTCCTTATCTAAAGGTAACCTTGGTGAGGTATTAAGGTAAGGATTCTTTAGAAGCCTTAACCAAGATCATGTCAAGCCTAGAATAAAGAGGGCAGTAACCAACTCTTATCTTTAGGCAGCCAATGGATAGTATCTCTTAGTCAAATGAAATGTCTAAGAGATAAGTAGAAACTAGATGAGTGTTTACAGATAGAAACCTTGTTTGCTTTATTATCTTAAACCCTAACCAAAAGTGTTACGTGGTAATTCTAATCTCTATAAATCAAGTAGGGTTGGAATGGGAGAAACACCAAATAGGAAGAACCATGGAATTTAAATCACCCTCTTATGAACCACAAGACTTTTATTATAATGGATATATTTTAAATGCACAATAAGAAATCAAGTGAAGAAGATCATACTTGATCTATACAATAATGTTCATAACCTACAAATTTCTGGATATTTAAATCCTTGAAATAATTCCAATTTGAAATAGAATTGAGAAAATAGAAACAGAATAAAGAAAAGGGAGAAGAATTGCCTATGTAACCGGCCCACGACCCATTTTCCGTGGCTCTATTTAATGCTCAGAGCTGGACCGTTTTCTTTCCGCTCACTCAGCCAAAGCCCAATACCTGCCCAAGTCTAGGTACCGGTTCACTGTCTCACTGACGTGCGGGGTCCACATGGGAGAAAGTTATCTTCCTCGTCTTTCTCCATAGAGACGACATGCCGCCGGCGAGCCACGTTGCCGCCATCATCCTGGACTGCCTTGGACGTGTTGACCAGCCCAGAGCTTCATATAAATCGCCAGGCATCCTCTAGATGGACCAATTCATAGTGATTCGTGCCCAAATCAAACTCCAACCCCATCGACACATCTTGGCCGTCGTCGACATCGTGCCACCGTCTCTGACCTCGCCTTACTGTATAAAAGACACGATAAGGATCACCCGAACCCTGGTTATCTGCTACTCTCCTCAATTTCCCCTCAATCCCTCTCTAACTGTCCACCTCACAGTGGCTCCACTGCTAGCAGCCGCCGGCAAACCGTCGAAGAAGTCCACATAGTAGACCGTGGAGTAGTCCGGGGAGATCGTGGTGCTCTGTAGAACCTCTAGGAGGAGTACATCGTCAAGGGGGGCTCTGTGAGGAGGTGAATTTCTCTTTTCCTCCCGGCGGGGTTCGCCGGAATCGGCGACGCAGCGCTCATCTCCAGCAGCAATCGTTGTCTTCGGTCACGTCATCAAGTTCGGGGTAATCACACGCATCTCTGGACCCTCCTATTGCATCTTATTGTGGACCGTGGCATGAGTTGGCCGTTGGCCGGAGTTCATCGCCGTAGTTGGGATCACCGGAGCCAACTCCGGTGACCAATAGGTCTAGTTACTTACCTTGTACAATTCACCACATTGGGGTGCGTCGAACTCAACCTTCCTCGCCATCCCAGGTGCCATGATCTGGCGTCGCCGCCGTGCTCGGACGAGGTGACGTCATATGTCGGCGAGGTGATGTCATCCTTGACTGGTCCACGCTCATGTGGCTACTGACGTGGCCATAGGCCCACCAGTTAGTGACTAGGGCTAGGAATAGCCCGGGTGAGAAAAGCCCCCACCTCATGCTGACATCAGCATTCCTCATAAACCCATTTAATATTTATTTTTAATTCTAGAAAATGAATAAATCTTATTAAATCAATATCTTTTGTTTTATAATTCAGAAAAATGTATATAATATATCAAAATGCTCAGAAAAATTAAATCTATAATCTAACTTTATAACAAAACAATATTATGTTAATTATTTAAATAACTATTATTTAATAAAGATTTTATAAGTAATAATACTTTAAAATTTTATATTTTAATATTGGTAAATGAGAAAAATATAAGTAATATACCAAAATTCTTATAAAAACAAAATCTAAACTGACAAACTTGTTTAAATTATTTTTGTATCACTTAACTAATATTTATTATTCATTAGGTATTTATAAAGTGATAAAACTTGTAAAAATCATATCTTATTATTCAAAAATCACAAAAATACTTATAATATACCAAAATGATCACAAAAATAAATTCTACACATAAAAAATGTCAGCTCTTACTTATGAGGTAAAATAAAAGGTAAAGGTCTAATAAATCTTATTTAAACTCTTTTCTTTTATTTTAATTCATTAAAAATATATAAAACTTTACTATTGTCTTTAGTATTATTTGTTTAAAGTCCACATATGTAATAATAAGTCAATTAATATTTAAGTCAAGTTAAAATAGGTCAAACCATTTTGAAAATGTATCTACTAAAACTATAATCTCAAATTAAAGGTATTTTAATTTCCTAAAAAGATTTTACCAATTATAAAATCAACTAAAATGGTATATTGTCTATCACAAGAATCCTATGCACTTATAACGTCACCAAACTTTTATTTACTAATTCTTTCCCCAGTTTGAGAACACCACTTAAAGATTTAAACCAAATTCCAAAGTAATTGAAGTAATACCTATTATTTACTTATTAAGTATAACCATTGATTTATAAGATAAAAAGGTAAATGCATTCACTTATACTATGATAATTTAATGTAGTAATGTTTTCCTATTTAATAATCTTAGCTAGTAAGAAACCTTAAAGTGTTAACCTTAAGTTTAAATACTTTTTACTTTGTAAAGTAATATTTTCCTCAAAAGTATTCTTTTAAGAAACATTAAAAGTAATCCTTAAACACTTCTTTAAAGGTCTAATTGATTCTTAATCTTGTTTAATAAATATTTTAGATACCATGATCCATTTGAGTGCTTTAATATTGTCTATTACTTGTTGTATTTACTTATTGTTTCACACACACTCTCACAAGCCTTAATAAGACGCACAAGTGTGAATTTGTTATAAGAGTGCAACACATTCTAAAGAACTCATTCCCAGTTTCCAAACCCTAGATTAGATACGACTATTCCGAGGATTCACGTTTATCAAATTACATTATATTACTTATGCATCGTTGCATCTTGCTTCTTTAAAACATTAGTCCTTACCGGACCAATGATGCTATTTCCAGATTTGGATATTCTATTGTCTTGAAGACCGTGAGTGCATAATCTTGCAATCACAAAAGGCAAGTTCACAACTTGCTCATGTCCTTTAATTATTTTCTATGCTTGTAACTCAATTGTGTCATCACCTGCATTTTAAAAAGGTCGAAAACACTATTTTCACAATTAACTGGAAATATTGGTTACTGATGCAGGGTGATTAGCTAATCTATAATAACTGGCCATGGAAACACCATTGTACAGTAATGTATCATCTAGGACTTAACAACCAATGTCGCCAGTGATTCTAGCGCCGTATATTACACGTCAACCATGAGATTTGGAATGGGACAGAGAAGTCAGCTGTATCTTCTTCCTTTCATATGGAGGCAAGATGACCTTATCGTGACGCTATAATTCCTTGTGTGGATCCAGCATATGGGTGGGCACCCTTAGGCCCCACGATTTTGGTGTCTAGATTATTTATGAGTGGTTGCCGGAGGTATGAGCCTCTAGGGGCATCACTAGCTCATAGAGTCTTTGGAAACTCCCATGGTTATAGCTTGCCCTAGTTGGCGGCTTAACAGAGGTGTAGTCAGCCCCGGAGGATCGTACAGACATATGGGGTCACGGAGAGGGCAGCGATTGGCTTGGATCTTAAGTTGGGCCTCAAACCAAGAAAGTTTGAATGGGGACATACTCCCGGTTGTGCAACAAAGCTTATGGTATCTTGTGGGAAAAGTGGTGCACCTCTGTAGAGTGTAAGAATTGTGACATGTTACTCCCTGTTCCGAGAAGGAGCTACGAACTTTGCAGGAAAGGAACTCCATCAAGTTCTGGTCAACCTGTGAAGGCTGTCAGACATAGTTTTCAGAATAAAAGCAACCTTTGAAGAAATGTTTACGAAAACCTGCATTGTCTACGACCTCTGGTCTGTGGCTATAGAGATAGTGCATCATACACTCTTTTTTAGTGAACTTGCTGAGTACGCTCGTACTCAACCATACCTTCTTAACCCTTGCTAGGTTCTAAGCCATTGAAGACGACGTCAACATCAATGTCTGCTCAAGAAACCATCATCGACAGCTCAAGTTCTTCAATAAAGTCAATGAAGTCAACATATACATCAGGTGAAGTGAAGATAAAGTGTCGATTTAGGTAGGAGTAGATTCTCTAGCCATAAAACCTACTTCTGTAGAGCATTGCATTAGTAGCAATTGCAAGCCTTATGGTTTAGATACTAGTCATAGTTACTAGATAGTTCTGAGTTTTTACTTCTGGTTCTTCTTTGTAAGAAGTTTATTTCTCTCTCTTTAACCTAGAGTGTTCTCTGGATTTTTTGTAAAGAGTCGAGTTGTAATCTATAGTCATGTCTTGGACCTGCTGTGTTTCTGTTGTACCACTCTGAGGGATGTAATACTAGTGAACGGTGTTTCATTGGTGTTATGTCAATAACTATAGTGTACTAAATTATGCAGTGGTGCAGTGGTATTCCCTTTTCATCATCTCAAAAAAACATCCTAATGCAATCAGGATAGTTCAAATGAAAATCTAACATTATAGCCCAAGTGAGCTTGATGGCCGGAATCGGTTAGTAACGGTGTGTGGTTAGAACCGGAACGTGTCAACGCTCTTACCGATACTAAGGGAAATTTGTGCTCCCATTCAACACTATCCAGGACACGATCCAACTTTTCATATGTTGGAGTATCCCTTCTATTCGCCCATGTAAACTGTCTACCTAAGAGAGAAATTGATGTAAGGTCCAGACTCTCGATTATCGCATTAAACACAAAAGGCCATCGAGGATTATAATTAGCATTGCTTTTATCCTCGCGTCTGCGTAAAATGTTAAACTCACCATCTAGCAAGATAGGTACTGACTCAGTCTCACCCATAAGCACTAACTAGATGATACCTTGCGCGTTGCGGCGGGATTCTTTGCTGACACTATGAAATTTGGTGTAACAAAGGAATAGGATGTCAATTTGGTTTTGTAAGTTTCTATGTAATTTATCTACTGCTTGTAGTGTAGGTTGTCTTAGCACGTGACCTTCAAGACTACTTGATTAGAGTATAACTTCATTATCTAAGAGTGTCAGCTTTAATCATCTTATATTGCAACTGTACAGGAATAGGTTAGTACAAAGAAAAGGAAATGTAGAGAGCGCTGCATTGAACAGGGAACAATCTCCCAATCATAGTAAAATCAGGGGAATAATGGAGCTTCTTATCTGAATCAACGACAAATTAATGATGACTTGAATATTAATTAGGAATTGATTGAACAACCTAGCGGATATCCAGAACCTGACTGAGAAAATGGAGCTGGCAGATAAGATAAGACCGGCTTAGGCATCATTATTGAAACTGACTTGAATAGTAATCAGGGGAAATGGAAGCTTAGGCATCTATTTAGATTGGAAAGTAAATTCAGGTGAGCGATTGTAAAATTCTGAAAAAATTCGACAACACTAAAAAAGATCACATCTCCTGGATGTTCGCATGTACCCGGTTTTTGCACATCAAGTATAGTGGTTCCTTTTTTTTTTAAGTACAACCGTTCTTCAAATGGCTACTGCGGCTAGCTTTCTAGCAAAAGACATATCTCCGAGTTTATAGAGAGCTAAACAAAGAGAAATAGATGTTAGGTATTGCACTTCTCTGTATAACCTCGCTTACTACAAATAACAGTTCTTAGCTAACATCTTGTTGGATTCTAAAGGATATCATGCAAAGCAGCAAATGTTTATACCTCATATTAATTTAGGAAAACTCAATCACAATAAGATTACAGGTATATACACCAAATATCACTGAGCATAAATCACAGAACATGATATAGTGAATATTGGTTGGAATTAAGAAGACTATGAGCAGTGCTGCCATAAGCTAGTTCCAGGTAGCACCACGGTAATACAAAATCTATTTGAAAATGTAGAGAGTAATACTTCATACTTCCCTTCAGTTAATATAGTGAATATTGGTTGGAATTAAGAAGACTGTGAGCAGTGCTGCCATAAGATAGCTCCAGGTAGCACCACAATAATACAAAATCCATTTGAAAATGTAGAGATTAATACTCCATACTTCCATTCAGTTAACCACACTTATGTCATGCATGTCTGCAAAACAGTTCAATTCACATCATATCATCGTATGATTAGACAAAGGGAATTCTCTGATGATATGCTCCAGCTCCCATACTATATAAACCATTAGAGGAAAATGTGGAGATCATAGGTAATTTTATTTTGTTATATCTGTATACTATATAAACCATTAGAGGAAAATGTGGAGATCATAGGTAATTTTATTTTGTTATATCTGTAGTGATGTCCTGCCTGCAAACAACAGATGATTAAAAACACAAATCCACTGAAAAGTTATCCAGAACCTGAATAAGAAAATGGAGCTGCCAGATAAAGATAAGAGAGAGGACCGGCTTAGGCATCATTATGGAAACTCTTATATTATCCAACTTCGACTTTGCAAGAAATGAACAAGAGCTTATCCTGTATCTTGTAGTGGAAACAAAAAAAAGGTCAGTGTTCTCTGATGTTACAGCCAAATAGGTGCAGATGGAAAAAAAGAGTTGATTAATTCTTCCATTTAAATCCAAACACGATCGAATATGGTACCTAGACAAATTAAATGGGTAGGAGGCTAAATCCATTCTAGCACCGGATATTAATAAACGCATCAACAGGCTTGGGGAACAAGTGCAGCTTATAAGCACAACTCGACCGCGTATTGACTATTTAGTAGGTACGGGATAGTGGATGCATATCTAGCAAAAGAAAGTGCAAAATCATTAGAATGCCTACTTGGCCGGGATGTTATCTCAAGGTGTCGGTGGCTTATTCTGTAACCTGCACATAAACCAAACAAAATTAGCATAAACAATTGGGAGTATATTTTTCTCTCTTGCATTCTTATATCAGCCAAACCTTAGCACAACTTTCATGGAGCAGTGAAAATATACATCGGAGAATATATGTTCCAATCATATACTCTAGCTACATATGGCAACCTTTCCCATCTAGCTCCATGACTGATAGGTCGGACCAAAAAGGTATTTTATTACAGACTGAGGATTAACCTGGGGCGAATGCCAAGATCTGCAAGAGAGGGTGATTAAACGACAACAGCTCCTAATGATCTTCCATTGCTCCTTGTGCAGACCACCGCTCCATAGGTTCATGTAGTTTTGTTTGTCCAACTTCTTCCTTCGGCCGACCATTCGGAATTACCAAATCTGCTTGGATCTTGATTCAAGCCAAGAGAGATAGGAGGGACAACCAGGTCGAGATCGTGGCTGTTGGAAGGAGATTCAACATGTGGAAAACCGATGAGAAGAGAAATTAGAAAACGGAAATAAATCTTTTTGCAAAACAAAAGAAATCAGTAGTTAGGCTGCAGCCTGTGGGTGCAAATATATGAGTTTCTATGTGGGACGAAAAGCAGGAACGACCTTATCCTGCGGAGGCGATCCATAATAGACGGCGAGGAAAGCAACAGTAGAGGGCCAACTATGGTAGTACTGAAATGGCCAAGCGGGACGGCAAAGTTCGTACTACATCTTGTCTAGCAGGCTGCGGAATCTGGAGATGATGCGAACGGGATGGCTCGACTTCTTATAGGTGAGAAAAACTTCTTGAGAGCATGCACAACTTCAATTCCATCCGTTACTTTTGTTTGGTGTATTCGTGAGTGGAATTGGTGAAGATGAAAGAGCGCTAATAATGGAGGAGAGGAAGGGCTCTACCGCTCCATGGAGCAGCAGATACGGATGCTGAAAAAGGGATAAAAACTATTTTGACGTTATTATGGTAACCTGGACGCATATATTATGGTGACATGGATGTTTTGGCTGATTTGGCAATCTGATGAGTTGGATAGCTTGCATGTTAAGAGAAATAGCTTAGTAGGGATCACCTATTTAGTTATTATAGATTTTGAAAGAAATTCATGTTTGTAAGAGTCTTGAGCGGCTCCATACACCGGCAACAAGATGCACTCAAAACTGTCATGTTTAGACCGTAAGTGCAACTTAACACAAAAATCTCTAGTCTCCATAGTTTTTTACTTGGAGTGTTTCTGAGTTAATTCCGACTAATATGCCTCCTGACCTCCCATGTGGAGGCAAACAGAATCACATAAAGTCTCTACCCGCTACCAGGTGATGTAAAAAAAGGTATTGTTAAGTTAGATATACCCGTTTCCAATAACGCAATAAAATCTAACCGGTGTTCACGAATTGAGTCGTTGACAAACAAGTGTTCTGTTGTCACCATAACCCTCAATATTCCACGTCATACCTTCTAATCCTGCCATCATGAACGAGTGGTTTTGATCTTAAGACGGATGCTTCTACGCACGTTAGTCTTATCATAAGACTTGCGTCTCCCCGCCAACGAACAATTTTTGTCTCTTGAACAACATGTTCAGAATAATCTTCACTTAACGGGTTGTATTCATCCACCAAATCCTCGCACAGGTTTGATGCACGGGAAACAACTAGATTGTGCCCCTCACTTTTTTCAGCACAGTTAGTGATCTATTAAATTCATTGTCCAGAATTATTTTGTCTGCCGCACTCTCCTCCAAAAACGAGTTCCCCATCGTAACCCTCACTCTATTTGCCCCATCTAGAAAAGTATCTGTTTCAGAAAATGCAGACACTGAAAATTTCTTAATTAAATCCATACATTCGCTCTGCAGATTATCACGTCTTTGAGAAAGAAGCATTTCCCTTTCAAGTTGCATGGCGTCCGCATTTGGCAGTGCTTGGAGTCGACCACTCGAGCACACACCGTTTGGTACCTGAATTCCACCGAAGGCAATCAGGCGGGCCTTCGTTGGCCCCTCCTTCCTTGCACCCTTGTCTCCAGAAACAACTGTTGACGCTGCATTCTTTTCTGTTGCCTGGCGTTGCTCGACGTGTGAATCTGCACGACAGTGGTAGCTCCTGGCGAGTCCTTGTGCTGCGATTGCATCGGCCCAAGACCCCCACCTGGACTCTAAGCAGCTACCGACCTCATCCTTATGGAGATAGGTGTTGATCACGACATTCCCATGACAGCGTCCTGGCGCACAACAGGAACAGCTGCAGCATTTATCGCGGCCTCACCTCCAACAAGAGACGGCGATAAAGAAGCTGGAAAAATTAGTGCGGCTATTATTAGGTAAAGAAACTTTATTGGGTACATTGTTTCCTATCGGTTGGCACAAGCAACGTAGGAGCAGAAACAATCCATCGACCACCTAAAACTCCTGCCGGAATAGGGTTGCAAATAGGCGTAGAAAATGAGCCAAAACTTATCATATTGTTTGACACATTGCTAGCCTGCTGCAGGGAAGGTACAGCCCCATCATGCTGCATCTTTTTCCTTCCATCATGCCCCATAGCATCATCCATAGATCCATGAACAGAACCATTTCAACGTTGCGGTCATCACTGTCATTTGGTGCATCAGGCATGATAATATCATCATGTATTGACGGCAAAGGATTTCCCTCCACTTGAGACCATATAGTGTAAAAATCTCCTTTAATCAAAATGTCCATTATCTCAGGCACGATGGTAGGATCAAGACAAGATACATATACACGCAAAACATTGTTCCTCCGTGTATATGACATATCAATATCAATCGTTTTTCCAAAGAGTGTACCAATGACCCATATCGCTAAATAATCATCCAACGCCTCTTGAGGAAGATCATGACTCTTATCCAAACATTCTCGATCGTCCATGCTGGCTGCACAACTAACTTCCAAAAGTCAAAAGTCATAGAACAAGTACTATTTGGCATGCTGAAAGTACCAAAGTGCTGGGGAGTGAGTAAATCCTTTTTGCTAGGAAAGAAGACCTGGTGCACATTACCTTCAATCTCCTTTACAATCCATTGGTACTGATCATCAGGCACAACCCATTGTAACTGAGCCACTATCTCAGGAATCGTCATGGTACCCCCTGGACTGTAACTCTAGCCATGCCTGTGTTTTCAACCGTTGGACGGATACCAACAGTCATCGGTGTTTTTAAAAACACGAGTCATTCATGTGCAAAACCATACATCAGCATCGTGGGTTTAGATGTAAGGAAAATAGGACACACATTTGAAGAGTGAGTAGGAGATCTGCAAATGTCACACAAAGGAGTATTGCAATTATTAAGATAGTGCCCTGGTTGATCACACGTAAAGCACTTAGCACTACTAGAGAAAAGGCTATAAGAGACAATATAGGAGGCGCATTTACTGCAATATGCGTCTCGCATAACCTGGCTCCCTTTTTTTTACACCTTTTTGGCACATGCACCCCACTCACTTGCCTCACTTCCTCCTCCTCCACCAAAAGACAGATTTGGTGGCCCCCTCCTTCTCCCCACCTCATTTTCCACATTGATTCATCATAGAAGCTTGCTCAATCTCCATTGGTTGACACTCATATGTAAGTGAAGTCTCTTGCTCCTCTAGATCTACAACATGTCCCTTTACTTCTCCTCCGTCTCTCTTGCGCAAGTCGTTGTTCGAGGAAGCGTGAAGCCGTTGCTTGCATGCTCATGCGCGTTGTCAGTGACACCGCGACTTTATGATTGTGTAGTGGTGCATGCTTCTTTTTGTGCAGGGATTTCATTTGAGATGCCAATGTTTCGCCGGAATGTCGATTCATTTCTTTTCCAGCGAATTTCTGGCACTCGCGGATGTCCTCTTTTTAGGGGAGGTCATGCCGAATTTTTCAGGCGATCCAGATGTCCATATATGCTCTAATTGTTCTCTTGCTCTTTGTACCACGCGTAGGCGACCATGGTCCGACCACTGATCCGCAAAGCCCTCGTGGATAGGTGGATGAGATGCGCGAGGACCGACATGGCACACACAAACAAGACGGAGATAAGATGTCCGTGTCGCTACTGCAAGCTGATATATCTGACAAGGCACGATTCCGGAATGCTGGAGTCGCATGCTTCGACGTAGTTTCATGGATGGCTACACTCGGTGGATACGTGATGACGCAGATGATGATGAGGATGTCAATAATGGTGAAGATCAAGATGCCGGTCATGATCACGAAGATCAAGACACCGACGGCGGGGCAGGTGATGATCATGAAGATCAGGGTGGCGTCGGGCATGAACATGAAGATGATGAAGGTGGCACTGGGTATGAACACGAAGATCAAGGTGTCGACCATGATTTGAGCTAGCTGCGAGACCCTCATGTCCAAGATCTGCTTCTCAAGGAGACGAGTAACGCTAGAGCCGCCGCTAGAGAGAAATCTAAGCTAGAGCAAATGAAGAAAGACGCGGTCACTCCATTGTTTGATGGATGCAATGACGGGGGTACCCGTCTGAATGTAATACTCAGGGCTCTGGAGATGAAGGCGAAACACAAAATGACCGGTGAATGCTTCGACGACAACATTGCATTCTGGCACGATATTCTTCCCAAGAAGGGGAACACATGTCCGACTAGTATCGCTGAGGCTAAGAAAGTCGCGTGCCCTCTCAATCTACCGCACGTGAAATACCAGGTCTGCATAAATGATTGCATCATCTACTGGGGCGAGGACACGGAGAAGACCACGTGTCCGATGTGCAAGACCTCTCGATACAAGAGAGGGACCAAGAAAGCTCCTAGAAAGGTGGTGTGGTACTTTCCTCTAACTCCTCGTCTGCAGCGGTATTTCGTGACCCTAAGGAAGCAGAGCTCATGCGCTGGCACGCGGAAAGAAAGAGACCGGAAGACGATGATCCGGAGAAGGAGGAAATGCTGAGGCGCCCTTCGAATGCTTGCAGTGGAAGGCGTTGGACCTCCAATATTACCAACATTTCGGGAAAGAGTCAAGGAACCTCAGACTGGGCGTGAGCACCGACGGACTCAATCCGCTCGGAAGCCAGAGTAGCACACACAGCACCTAGCCCGTGTTTGTATGGATCTACAACCTCCCCCTGGTTGTGCATGAAGAAGAAGTACATAACCATGAGTATGCTGGTTCAAGGGCCAAAACAACCCGGTACAGACATCAATCTGTATCTCACGTTGTTGAAAGAGGAGCTGGCCACATTATGGGAAGAAGGAGCCCGTACGTGGGACGCCTCGAGACAAGAATACTTAGACATGAGAGCGGCGGTGATCACGACGGTGCAAGACTATCCCGGTTACGGATACTTCTTGGGGCATGTGGTCCAAGGATTCTATGGGTGCGTTAGGTGCAAAGATAATACAACGTACCGCCAGCTACAGAAATATCCCGGGTCCGGGAAAACCGTGTTCCTTGGGGCTCGGAGGTGGCTTCCCAAGAATCACGCCTGGAGAAAGCTAGGAGATCTGTTCGATGGGGCGGTCGAGCTCCGAGGAATCCCGGACCAGAGGAGCGGCGCGAAAATCTACGAGCTGTTGAATAACTGGAAGGAATGCCCTGCACCGGGAAAGACCCAGAGCCGCTGCTGAAGGTATGGAAGGCGAGGTCTGTTTTCTGGGACTTACCATACTTGAAGATCCTCTGCGTGCCTCATAGCCTCAATCTCATGCATATCATGAAGAACGTGGGCGAGAGTCTGCTTGCCACCCTCCTTAACACCGACAACACCAAAGATGGGCCGAAGGCAAGGAACGACTTGAAGCATATGGGCACCAGGGATGAACTTCAACCACCACCTAGCAATGACGAGGAGCAGGACGAGGAGGAGGAGACGGAAACGCAGAATAGCCATCGTTGCAAGGGCAAAAAGCAGGTCAAGAAGGGCGAGGTCAAGCTCAAGGCCTCGTGCTTCACTCTGAGTAAGAAGAAGGCCATACAATTTATGAAGTGCCTCCTCGGAGTCAAATTTCTGAACGGCTACGCGGGGAAGATAAGCAGATGGCTAGACGAGGCGAAGCAGCGCTTTAGCGGGATGAAGTCTCACAATGTCGCCGTGCTGATGACGCAGGTACTCCCAGTCGCGATCTGAGGTATAATGGACAAGCACGTCCGTGAAACGTTGTTTGGCCTCTGCAACTTTTTCGACGTCATCTCTCAGAAGTCAATAGGCATTCAGCATCTCACGAGGCTACAGGACGAGATCGTGGTGATACTATGTGAGCTCGATATCTATCCCCCCCCCCCGCATTCTTCAACATCATGCTTCATCTGCTTCTCCATGTCCTAGAGCATAGCAAATGGCTTCCTGGCTGAAGAGTGCATCTCTTTCTGCTCGAACTTTCAACAAACCGAGACCCCTCTTGGTCTACCATTCCACAAGCACCTCGGGAGGCTCGCTGGATGCGGTCACCACGAGGGTCGGCACCCAAAGCATGTCGACATCGAGGGCCAAACCAAGGACTTTGAAAGAGCAAACCTGGTCGCGCTACAACACCTGTAGGTGGTCGATCCATACATATATGAGCATAAAGAGTTTATCAAGAAGAATTATGCTGGCTAGGGGTGCCAGTACTCGGAGGAATATGTTATCAAGGAGCACAACTCTGGTTTCACGCGCTGGTTTAGGGAGAAGGTCATTGCTAATCCACCGCAGGGCGAGTACTCGAAGGAAGATATACTCATATTATCCTTGTCACGGGGCGCCTCACACAACCTGATGACCTATCATGCATACGATATCAACGGATACACGTTCTACACAGAGGAAAAGGACAATAACTGCGATTAGCAGAACTCAGGGGTTACGGGGATATTTGATGACCCACAAGTATAGGGCGTGTATCGCAGTATTTTCGAGGGAAGTGAAACCCAATTTATTGATTCGACACAAAGGGAGCCAAAGAATATTTATAAGCCTTATCAACTGAGTTGTCAATTCAGTTGCACCTGGAAACAATCTTGCTCACAGCAGTTTATCAGTAGCAACAGTTTTCTAGTAGGAATATTAAAGTAACAGCAGTAGCAAAACAAAGACAGTAGTAACAAAAGCAGTAAACAGTGGGATTCGAGTGCGGTAGGCATAGGGATGGATGGACGGGCATTGCATGGACAAGACAATTCACATAGTAATCAGAACATAGGGCAATTGCAGATAAATAAGATAAAGCATCCAAGTACTAGACAATCCTAGGCATGTGTTCCATAAATAGTCATACGTGCTCGCAATGAGAACTTGCACACCATCTTTTGTCCTGCCAGCCCGTTTGCAGTGGGGCCTCTAGGGAACTACTGGCAATTAAGGTGCTCCTTTTAATAGAGCACCGGAGCAAAGCATTAACACTCCATGAACACACGTGATCCTCACATCAAAGCCTTTCCCTCCGGTTATCCCAATTTCTGTCCCTTCGGGGCCATAGGTTCCGGAGAACAACGTGTGTATACAACTTGCAGATAAGACCAAGAACAATATTATCATAATGAATCAATAACATGTTCAGATCTGAAATCATGGCACTCGGGCCCTAGTGACAAGCATTAAGCACAACAAGTCGCAACAAAGTCATAAAGCACTAATAAAAGATACTTGGCACCATGCCCTAACAATCTGATGCCATTACATGAACGATCTCATCCAATCCCTACCATCCCCATAGCCTACAACGAGGGATTACTCACTCATAGATGGGGGAAACATGGATGGTCGATGAAGATGATGGTGGAGATCGATGGAGATGGCTCCGGGGGCACTTCCCCGTCCCGGCAGGGTGCCGAAATAGAGACTTTCTGTCCCCCGAATCTCCCCTTCGGTGGCGGCAGCGCAGCGGAACTTTTCGTGGAAAAACGTCGAACCCCCCGGAGTTTTTAGGTCAGAAGGCTTCTTATAGGCGAATAGGGAGACCGAGGGGGTGCCTGGGGCCACCACGCCATGCCCTGGCGCGGCTAGGCCCAGCCCGCGCCTGGGGGTGGTGTGTCCATCCCCTGGACCTCCTCCGTCTCGTTTCTGGCTCCTGGAGTCTTCTGGAAAAATAGGCACTTTGGCTTTTGTCTCGTCCAATTCCGAGAATATTGATTTTTTGACTTTCCTAGAACCAAAAACAGCAGAAAACAGGCAGCTGGCACTGTGGCTCTTGTTAATAGGTTAGTCCAAGAAATCATATGAAAAGTACTCCAAAGTGTGGACAAAACACAAGAAAGTGGATAAAACTAAGCATGGAGCATCAAAAATTATAGATACATTAGCAATGTATCAATATTCTAAAGCTTAACTCCTGCTCGTCCTCAAGTAGGTAAGTGATAAAAAGAAAGAATAATTTTTGAGGTGACATGCACCATCATAAACTTGATCAAAGCATTTGTAAAACATTCAAAGCTGGGATCATAGTACTTCAATCATAACATGAAAGACAAAGTTCTAGTAATAAGACAAAGAAACTATGATGCAACATGAAAAGGCACAAACAAAAGATTCATGAATAACAATGCTTTGCAAGACGTTTGTTTGTTTCACATAAAGAAAACATAGCATAGTGGCATTCAGCTTGTCCCTCAATAGAGTAGCAAAAGTAAATGCATAGGACACCTTCAAAGTTTACAAGAGTGACTAGATACAAATAGTTTAAAACAAGCAGTATCAAGGTATGCATCAATCAACAAGTCTTTGGATAATGCACATAAAACTAAGAATGGCCACTATGCTCTCAAGAAGTGCTCAAAGAATATGTGGAAACTCAACAAGGAAATGAAAAGGTTTTGAATAGTTTGAAAGGCTTCCAAATGCTGAAAGTAAGGTACTCATTAGCTTTGATCTCTCATTGCCCCTATCATAAGCATCTTTAATGTGGTTAAGGTGAAAGTGAGGTCCAATCTGAGTTATATGCTTGACAGACTATAAACTGAAAATCCCAAGTCCCTTGAGTACGAGGGTCGCTCCTCATGCTACTCAACTTTAGTTACCGGTAAGTTCTTGTCATCGTAAGTATATGCGTATCATTGAGAACCGCCAACGAGGTACCCCTTGCCCGATGATACGGAAGAATCCCCATATCAAAATGACAAGGAAAGCAGACAATGAGTATCTCAACAATCTTCTTATTTACCATGGGAAAATGGTGCTTTTTTCTCTCTTTCCTCTTTTCATAAAACTCTTTTTTTTCTTTTTCTCAATAGCTATCTCTCTCTTTTTTTATAAGAAGAATGCTTCATAGATATCATTATGGTTACGCTGCAGGTTTCCACCATGTCACCATGGATTAGACCAGCGGCCCAGGCGTTTCTCTAACACACATACATAACTCCATGGACTTAGAAGCTCCCCTTTTATTTCACACCGACGACATCCGCAAACAAAAGAGCAAGGTATCAACTGGGTATATATTTACAAGTGTCGAAAGCGTTCCCCGTGACAGCACGGTTCTGCTAATCTCCAGCCTATAATTAGCAAGCATATAACTTTCATGGAGAGTTCACAATGGTTCAGGTTTATTAAGTGCAGGAAATAAAGTGTGCCATCAAGTTCGTGAGAGCTTTACTAACTAACTTTCTCATAACAAGCAAACATTTTATTCGGAAAAAAACAAGGCATATTGAGTATGCGCGGAAGTAGCAAATGATGCTAATAGGTAGGTATGGTGGACACTTTGGCAATATTTGGTTTAGGGAGTTGGAAACATGATTAAAATACTCACTGAAAGTGAAGGCTAGCAAGAGTAAGGGAGCGACAAACGAGAGAGCAATAATGGCCATAATCATGCAGAGCGACAAAACATCATTGATAAAAGCATAAAGTGATACTACAAGTTGAAAACTAAAGGATCATAAAGGCTTATGGTGACTTGGAATAGTCATAACATGGTGTGAGCATGTGCCAAGTCAAACCAAATAAAGCATCAAAGGAGAATACCACTATACTATGCTTAAATATGCTAAAACAACGCATGATTCGTCCAAGGCATATTAAGCAATCTCAATTGTTTATAACAAGTCATGCTATAGCAAAGAATACTAAGCATAAAGCCAAAACAATATCAAGCATGGCATGACGAAGCATAGGCCACAGTCAAAAACAAGCTCTCTTTACCACTTAAGCATGAGCTTTCCTACTCTTTTCCAATCCAAACCAGACTATTTGAACACCAAAGTATGAAAGGGGAGGTCCAACCAATTTATTCAGAAAACTAAGAAAACAAAGCAAACGAAAAACCAAAACAAAAACGAAAAAGAAGATGCTCCAAGAACAACACAACTGTGCATGAAACAATAAAAATGAAGTGTTTGCAAGAAACCTATGATTTTTATTGATGAAGAAGGGGATGCCTTGGGCATACCTAAGCTTTGATGCTTGTAGTTCTTTGATATTTCTTGGGGTGACACGCGTGGCATCCCCAAGCTTGAGATTTAGTCCATCCTTCATCTCATTACTCATTCCTTCCATACACCTGAAATTTTTCCTTCATACAAAACTTCACACAATCTTTATTAGCAACATTAGTGCACTTAAGATAAATAAGTATTAAGGTTCAGTTCTAACACCAAATAAACTTCCATTAGAACACTAGCTACTGTAGCACTTCCCTCAAAAAGCTCAATTCCTCAAAGGAACTCAAGAAGGAACTAACAAGAAGCAAATGCAGAAAATGGCAGAAATCTGTCAAAACAGACCAGCAGGTAAAGACGAATTTTGTCAAAGACCTTCTGTTTCTCAAATCAAAAAGTGTTGAACTAACGAAAATTAGATAACAACCTGGGGCAGAAGCACAAAACATTACAGCTCAATCCGACGTACAGATCTCTCTCAGGAATTTTTACGGTGAAGCACAAAAATCTGTTTCGGGACAGCAACTTTCCTAATCATTACTTCACTCTCAATAGAGGTTACTCTTGGCACAAAAGGCAAATAAAAAGGATAATGAGCGGTTATTACAGAGATAATAACTTCCAAGACTCATCTAAAACTCTTGGGTTATCTCCCAACAAGTACTTTTCTTTAACGCCTTTAAGTTAGGCATAAGAAGCAAAAACTAAAATGGATAGAATAGAAGTAAGCGGAGATAATCATGGTGAAAACATTGTTTTGTGCAATGAAATCCTTTTGTTAACAAGGTTGATCAGGTCTTGTTACCAAAACAATTCCATATGAGACAAAACTTTGTATCCCACTAATGATTATGTTACCTCAACCTTGATAGCAATGGTCCTAATCATAATAGTTTCAAATTTTTCTCTTCGTATGGGACAATATATTTCTCCAACTTGAATGCCCTCAATGTTAAATTTAATTAAAACCATAAGTCTTTTCAATCTTCTTGAGGAAATAGACAATGTGTTCATTGAAGGTCACCTTCCCTTGATTACAATTAATAACAGCTCCTGCAGTATTTAAGAAAAGGTCTCCCAAGAATAATAGACATAATATCATCTTCAGGCATAAAAGTTTGAGAGGATGCTCTCATAAGAAATATGAGTTGAAGTAAAAGAGAGCATCAAGGAGCAAATCCAAAACACATTTAAGTCTAACCCACTTCCTATGCATAGGAATCGTGTATGCAAATAAATTTGCAAAGAACAAAGTGACAGGCATAGGAAGATAAAACAAGAGGAACTTCAAAACTTTCAGCACATAGAGAGGTGTTTCAATACCATGAAAACTTCTACAACCATATTTTCCTCTCTCATAGTAATTTTCAGTAGTCTCCTGAATAAACTCAACAATATAACTATCACATAAATCATGCTTTTCATGATCTACAAGCACTAGAGCTTCATCATAAACATTATCAAGAGAAACCTCAGGAACATAACAATAATTCTCCTTTAGTAAGCAAGGGGGACGATCAAATAATGTAAGGGATAAAGAGTTACTCTCATTAGAAGGTAGGCATGGGTATCTAATCCATTCTTCCCCCTTTCGTTCATCACTCTCCTCCTCTTTTTCATCTAATGAGATTTCAGGTTCATCAATTTCTTCTTCCATAGGATCCTGCAAGGCATTAGTCTCTTCCATTTGTGGAAAGCATCTATTAAAATATTCAAGAATATAGAAATTTTCATCCTTGTAATTATCAAAGCAAAATTTAAGTATACCATACACCTCATACTTATAAGGTGAATCATCAATATTTTCAAGCAAACTAGCAAGTTCAAAAGCACCCTTCCAAGCAATAAATTCCTCAATTTGTTCCACATCATAAAAGTCATAAATTCCTTTAGCATAGAAAGATATGGTATCATTATCACTATACTCACATTGAAAATGGAGGTGTTTATACCTCTTTGTACAACGAGACTCATCATAGCAATAAGTAACATTATAAGTAGAGCACACGTTCCTAGCAATGGTATACAATCTATCAATTTGTTCCCATAAGTGTTTCCCTTTTTGTGACAAGCGGTGTTCCTTATAATAATATTTTTATCTTCCGTGAACCCACCTTGCCAATAAGCTTCAGTTTCAAAGAAACCAACCATTGCCAACAAGAATGATAAAGCAAGACAATAACAGACCAACGAAAATAACAACTAGAGTAGGAACTAATTTTTTTTGTATTTTTTGATAAAGAAACAAGCAAACAAGGAGAAAGATAAACTTAGCTCGAACAATAGTGATTCCAAGTGGACTTGATAAATAAAGCTATGCTCCCCGGCAATGGCGCCAAAAAATAGTCTTGATGACCCACAAGTATAGGGGTGTATCGTAGTATTTTCGAGGGAAGTAAAACCCAATTTATTGATTCGACACAAGGGGAGCCAAAGAATATTTATAAGCCTTAACAACTGAGTTGTCAATTCAGCTGCACCTGGAAACAATCTTGCTCACAGCAGTTTATCAGTAGCAACAGTTTTGTAGTAGGAATAGTAAAGTAACAGCAGTAGCAAAACAAAGACAGTAGTAACAAAAGCAGTAAACAGTGGGATTCGAGTGTGGTAGGCATAGGGATGGATGGACGGGCGTTGCATGGACAAGAAAATTCACATAGCAATCAGAACATAGGGCAATTGCAGATAAATAAGATAAAGCATCTAAGTACTAGACAATCCTAGGCATGTGTTCCATAAATAGTCATACGTGCTCGCAATGAGAACTTGCACACCATCTTTTGTCCTGCCATCCCGTTTGCAGCGGGGCCTCTAGGGAACTACTGGCAATTAAGGTGCTCCTTTTAATAGAGCAGCGGAGCAAAGCATTAACACTCCGTGAACACATGTGATCCTCACATCAAAGCCTTTCCCTTCCGGTTATCCAGATTTCTGTCACTTCGGGGCCATAGGTTCCGGACAACGACGTGTGTATACAACTTGCAGATAAGACCAAGAACAATACTATCATAATGAATCAATAATAAGTTCAGATCTGAAATCATGGCACTCGGGCCCTAGTGACAAGCATTAAGCACAACAAGTTGCAACAAAGTCATAAAGCACTCATAAAAGATACTAGGCACCATGCCCTAACAATTTGATGGCATTACATGAACGATCTCATCCAATCCCTACCATCCCCATAGCCTACAGCGGGGGATTACTCACTAATAGATGGGGGAAACATGGATGGTCGATGAAGATGATGGTGGAGATCGATGGAGATGGCTCCGGGGGCACTTCCCCGTCCCGGCAGGGTGCCGGAACAGAGACTTGTTGTCCCCCGAATCTCCCCTTCGGTGGCGGCGGCGCAACGGAACTTTTCGTGGAAAAACGTCGAACCCCGCGGAGTTTTTAGGTCAGAAGGCTTCTTATAGGCGAAGAGGGAGACCGAGGGGGTGCCTAGGGCCACCACACCATGCCCTGGCGCGGCCAGGCCCAGCCCGCGCCTGGGGGTGGTGTGGCCAGCCCCTGGCCTGCATCCGTCTCGTATTCTGGCTCCTGGAGTCTTCTGAAAAAATAGGCACTTTGGATTTTGTCCCGTCCAATTCCGAGAATATTGATTTTTTGACTTTCCTGGAACCAAAAACAGCAGAAAACAGGCAGCTGGCACTGTGGCTCTTGTTAATAGGTTAGTCCAAGAAATCATATGAAAAGTACTCCAAAGTGTGGCAAAACACAAGAAAGTGGATAAAACTAAGCATGGAGTATCAAAAATTATAGATATATTTGCAATGTATCAATATTCTACACTGGTGACGTCCCTGAAAGATACTACGGAAGGATCGAGGAGATTTGGGAGCTCGACTACATTACGAAGAAGGTTCCGATGATCCGTGTCAGGTGGGCCAAGAGCATCGAGAAAGAAGGCCGATATTTCACCACCATGGTTATACCATCAAAGACCACCAGCGCGAACGCACCCGCGAGAAATGAGCCTTGGGTTCTAGCTAGCAAGGTCGACCAATGCTGGTACATCACAGACCCGTCAAACCTAGCCAGGTTATTGTCAGGAGAGGCAAAAGGAACATCATCGGAATGGACGGAGTCGCCAACGAGCAAGACTTTGACCAGAACGGTGACCCGAAGATGGAAGACGGATATGACAACAAAGCACCATACACCACAACCCTACCTAAGAAAGGACTCCCGTTCAAAAGAAGTAGTGAAGACGTCCCGTACCTAACCTATGCAACCACGACAAAGAAGGGCAAGAAGACAACCATTGTCTTGAAACGCTAGCGTGCTCCAACCATTGTCAAGAACCGTCATGTGTGTGGCATACTATTATGTATCAAAATATTCATAATTATCATTTTTTGTATGTTATAATATTGCATTGAGAATATTATGTATCGACGAGACACATTCATAATACTCACTTGTGTTATTTTGGCAATATTTGAATTTTAAAAATATTTGCAGTATATTTTATAGTTTATATTGTGTTTGTACAATGTTTTTACATGAAAAATGGCCTTTAAGTTTTTTTTACAAAAATATGTTGCCCCAAGGATTCGAACCTGGGTGGCTAGGGTTCAGAACAGGACAAGGGGCGATACGAGTGGCTAATGTGTGTTTGTTGTCAGATACCAGCGCAGCGCGCTAGTTGACTAGTAGTGAATAATAGTCGAGGCGCATATGGCCAGAATGCGCTTCGCGTAAACTTATGCGAGGCGCATTTTCAAATATGCGTCTCGGATAAGCTAGTACCTGTCTATGATTGACTGAGCCTTTTTTCTCTTTCACTTTTTCTCTGGATCGGACGAATTGACTGTAACCTCTCCGTTGCCTTCGCTCTGCCACGCCGTCGCCTTCGCTCTGCCGCCGTGCCTAGGAGGAGGAGGAGGAGGAGGATCCCGCTCGCGCCGCCGTGCCCAGAAGGAGGAGGAGGAGGAGGCCGCCCGCGGCCAGGAGTAGGAGCCCGCCCGCACCGCCCCGTCGTCGCCCCTTCCTTCCGCCGTCCGCGCCCACCATCCACCGTCGTCGAGGTGACCCCCTTCCCCTCTCCCTCCCCTTCCCCTACCCCTCTTCCCTCCCCTCTCACCTAGCCCTGTGATTTAGGCCAAGTTACTGCTAGATCAGGGAACTCTAGGCTAGTAAATATTTGCAGAAAAACTCTAGGCCAAGTTACTCTAGGCAATTCTACTGGCCAGTAAATATTTGCAGAAAAACTACTGGCCAGTAAATCCCTAGGTTGGCAATCTCTACTGGCCAAGTTACATTTTTGCCAGGGGCTCATGGAACTCAGAAAACTCTTCTGGAAACGTTGTAAAATTCAGGTGGGCAAAGGGGATAGGACCAGTTTCTGGATTGATCATTTGTGTGGGGATAACAATTTCTCTATGAAATTCCAGACTTTTTAGTGTTTCTCTGAACCAGGATTTCACTGTTGAACACTTGTTCAAAAAAGGGCTTGGTTTGCTAAAATTCAGGAGAGCTCTAGTAGAGGGTCTTGGAGAACAGTGGATTGCTTTGCGGCAAATCTTGATGGCTGTAGGACTCACAGAAGAACCAGATAAGCTTGTTTGGAAGCTAAAAGATTTTCGAAAATTTTCTTTTAAATCTCTCTACCATGCCATGCAATTTGGGCAGACTGTCCCTTATAAGTTTATATGGAAAATCAAAATTCCCTAGTGTGTCAAGATCTTTATCTGGCTACGACTCAGGAATAACATTTTAACTAGGCATGTTTTGAAACATATGGAGGAGGTGTGAAAAATGTTGTTTGTCCTGTGGATAAAATGATACTAGGCAGAGATGTTCAATTCCCTATAAATTAACAATAGCTCAATAATTCTGGAGCTCCTGGGGTTTGGAAGGATTTAGTGGACCACATCACTAAGAGTTGGAATTATGTCCAAACATTTTATGGTTTGGCCTAGAGAAAATCCTAAAAGCAAATTTTTTCTAGCTAGTTTTGTTATTTTTGCTACAGGCAAACTATGAAGCAACTTAGGGTGAGGAAAAATTTACATGCAGATTAATTGGACACGTGTTTGACTGAACTTGGACATGTGTTTGACTGAACTTGAACAATAGCACCAATAGCATAGCACAGAGAATATTTAATCAAAAAGGGGTTGTGTTTTCTATCATTGGTGCTTCCTAAAACTCACAAAAAATATATAGTACGTGTAAAAGTAAAAATGTGACAATCCTAATGACATAAGAGGCTATATGTGGAGGAATACTCCCAACTGCTTGTACTAATGAACTATAGGTAGTGGCTCTTATTCTCTGTGATGTACATCTGGTAATAATGAACTGATTGTACTGTTTCAACACCTGATATTTATTTTATGCATATATTGTGTATGCTGTCCAGCTTTTGCATAGATTGAATTCCCTTTTTGGTTTAGCTAAATTCTATGGTTGCTGCTACTATATCTGTGACTATGATGCCTCCATTTGGAGTGTACATAGTGGTAGTGCTTGTGTATGCTGGCAGCAAAATGGCTGTGTTTGTGCCTATTTAGGCTTTTTTGTGCAGGTTTTTTTTGTTGCCAATGTTTCACCGGAATGTTGATTCATTTCCGTTCCAGCGAATTTCTAGCACTCCAAAACGTAGAAAATTAGCAAAGGTTATGCCAAAATTTTCTGTGAATTTTTGTGCTTATTAGGTCCATTTATTTGTGTGTTTAGAAATGTTGGCAGAGCCATGCCATTCTAGCAAGAAGCCCTTTTGGGAGCAGCAGGCGGAGAAGGAACCCCAAGAGGACCCGGAATTCGTTCCCCGGGACGACGAGATGGAGGCGGAAGAGGATACCTCGTCGGGCGATGAGGAGATGGGGGACGCCGATGGCGACGCCACTACCACTGATGGTGGCGGTGAAGCTACTACGGACGGTGGTAGCACATCCAAGAAGGCCCAGAAGGAGCAGACCCCGTTCGTGGTCGACATCAAAAGGTCCATCATCACAAGCGTGAACGCTGAATAGGGGTTACTCAAATCAGCTCGCGGCAATCCTCCAGAACACCGTCATGATCAACACGGAGAACCTGAAGCCCGAAGAGAATAGGGGTTTCCTCATCCAGCTCTTCCGGAAGCTGCACGCAAGATACACGTTCCGGAGTGATGAGGAACACAAGTACAATAACGACCATCTCAAAGGGAATCCGGTGAACAAGTATGCCCTCAAGAAGATGACCAAGGCCTTGTTGAATTGGAAGGTCCGGGTGAAGAAGCTGATTTTCGAGGACGAGCTAAGTTATTCGGAGGTCATCAAGAAGGAGCCTCTTGTCACGGAAGAACACTTCAAGGTGTTCAAGGCCAGATGTGAATCCGCCATGGGCAAGGCCAAGAGTCAGTACTTCAAGGAGTTGTATGAGAAGAATATTGGTACCCACCATCTCGGCTCCGGCGGTTATAGAGATATGATTCCCAAATGGGAGAAGGAGGACACCGACGCTCGTACAAAGGGGGTGACACCTCCCTTTGATGACATAAAAGAGCCACATGCAAAGCACTTTATCAGGGCCCGGTTTGCCAAGCCGAAAGGGAGTTCTGGTTATTCCTCGGAGCCCGTCGGCCCCGTTGCTACGAAGGTGATGGACTTCATGAGAAAATACGTAAGTAGTTTGCATGCAAGTCGATTAATTGCATTCATGATTAATCAATGAAGTCCAGTTTTCTGATCAAATGCTTCGCGTTCCTTGTGCGTAGGACGAGGAATGTAGGAGCTCCTCATCCCAGGGGTCGGCGCCTATCACCAAGTGGGACACCACTTTTAACAGGGCCCTGAAACGAACCAAGAATGTCGAGCCCCGGGTGGCCCCGTCGTCGGCTGGTCGTGTGGTCAGCTTTGGCGGCATAATATGGTCCAAGTACTATGGCACCACAGAGCAGAAGGGCAGGAAGGCCGAAAGCGCCGAGGTAACACACCTAAAGGAACAGGTGGAAGCCTTTCCCAATATAGTCCAAGATGCCGTGAACCAGGCTGTGTCGGCTACCGAGACAAAGTTCCAAGAACAAATTCATACACAAGTCTAGACACAAGTCCCGTCACAAGTGAACGATAAGCTCGACACCATCCTTCTCGCCTACATGGAAAAGTACAGCAAGTGGCAGAAGGGTGGTAAAGGAGGGCCGCCACTGGTTCCCAACCTCAACAGTGCCCAATCGGACAACATGCTGCGGCCAGACGCGCTAGTGACTCCTCCAGCAGGGCTGGTGGTGGTAGAGACTTCTCCAGCTCCGGAGCTTAACTTGCCCGCTACGGCAAAGGCACCGGCCCGCACCACCGTGCCATCAGGCAACCACTGCGCCACCTGCGCGCTCAAGCCTTCCGGCGGCGGTGCCTCGACCTTGGCCGAGTTCGAGGCCCTCAAGGTAACTAACTAATTAAAGCGAGAGTTGGGAGGCTTAACCACACCAATGACTTGATCTTCGTTTTACTGATTCCTGGCCTACATGCCTTTTGCAGGGAGACACTCCTTGCACTCTAATGCACTGGGTGGGTGGCCAGTTGAAGGATGTTGCCAAGGGTACTATCGTTCAACCGGAGAACCGCAAAATGCACAATGTCACAATGCCACCCGACATGATGAGGGTCAGATACAGTATGGTGCTTCCGGGATACGAGCAAGTGGAACCTCCCTCTCAACCTCAAGGATGGGATGATGGGGAGATGGCGGTGGTCCTCAATACCGACTTCGGCTACTTTTACCTATGGCCGAAGAGCTAGATCCGTTTGGGGATGGAGCACCAGCTCAACATCGCCCCATAGGCAGCACAACCAGCACAGCCAACACATGATGAAGACTTCGAGATGGCAGACTTGGACAACATGGCACATGATCCCTATGATGATGATGGAGAAATTGATCCGAACTTCGGCGACTAGTTCGTTAATACAAGGTTTTCTGATTGGTATGAGCCGGGACCATCAGGCACACATCAAGTTGCCGATACCCAACCAGCACCAGCGAAACCCCCTTGCCAGGTGCGTCTCTTCCCAACTAGTCAGGAGACACCGCCACTCATCCCCTTCAACGAGCCTCCGAGGCTAGCAGTTCCTTTGATCAGCCCTAGCACCCTTCATAAGGTGATCGGTGAGGTGAACGCGGTGGCCGACGCCCCAAAGGGTAGGAAGCAGGGTCGCAAAAGGAAGCCTAAGGGTGACCAGAGCAAGGGTCCAAATCTTGTTCCCCAGGCTCAAGACGGCCCCTACTACTAGGAAAATGCACGTCTGTGGCGCACCTACTTTCCCCTTCCGTGGCGCACTAGGGGTGCGCCACGACTTCTGCGCTACGGCTAAAAAGTGCCCGTAGCACACTCCCAGGTGCGCTACAAGTATCTCGAGTTAGTAGTGGTGCACAACACAGTGCGCTACCACTGTTTTTCCTGTGGCGCATGACCAGTGCGTTACTAGTGTCTAGTTAGTAGTAGCACATTGGCTGGTGCACCACTATGGTTGTTCCTGTGGCGCATGACGTAGTGCGCTACTAGTATTTGACTAGGTGCGCCACCAACGTAGTGTGCCACTAACCACGTATATGTGCGCCACGGCTTAGCTTTTCAAAAAACAAAAAAAATACTCAATACAAATTATATACAATACAGCTGATATACACATATATACAGTACAGAAATAAATACACAGATATACAATACAGAACTAAATACACAGACAAGATAGAAACGAATACATATAGATAAGTCACATACATAAATACACAGTATAAGTTATATTATTTCGATCAAGTTACAAAGTAGCTAGTGATGACATGAATACATGTCTCAACCAAGTTAGAGCTCGCGGAAGCTCGCCTAGACATCTAAAGTAGGAACATGCAGGACAGACAACCAAGGACAATAACCATCACCGCGACGGAGGTATATGTCTTCATTCGATTCCTCGTCCTAACTCCCGCTAGATAGCACGCGTATCTAGCTTCCGCCTCCGCCATAGTATTGTACCCTTTGTAGCTATTGCCGCTGAAACGGTGCACCTGTCTCCGGCAGTCTTTCCAATCATCATAGACTCCAGGAACCCGTCCCTTGTACACGACGTACCACGTCATCTAAAAGTTGCCAATAATAATTAAATGGTGGTAAAAAAACAAGTAAAAGTCACATATAAATATATACTTATCAAATAAGGTAACAAAGTAAGCAAAAAAATACCAAGTAGTAGCATGTACATGTCGACACACAGAAGTACACGTGGGGATAAAGAACTACAACTAGACCAACACATCAAGACTTCTGGCTCGGCTCAGGGAACGGGAGGACGCCTTGTTTCATCATGAACGCCCTATAGTCACTGTGCATCTTTAGGCGATCTACTACGTCACGGTTATTCGGGGGATTGCCTCCGTAGAAGACCCCCCTGAAGTCATGACATCACGGCTGATGATTGCTCCAAACTGTTGCTGGATGCGATACATCTCTTGTCTAATATCTGAATCATTGATCCTGGCCTTGACTTCGTCCCACCGTTTGAGATGATCTGGCAGCGTAGAATTATGTTGCTCTAGTAGGAACGCCCTCATGTGATGGAGTGCATAGTAGGCTTCCTTCTGACTGCCTGCCGGCTGCTTCACGCAGGGGAATTCCGTCACATGGGTGAAGACGTGTCTGCCAAACTTGAGCTTCTTACGCACGAAGGTGGCGCCTTCCACTGAGGCATAGCCGGTGAGAGCATCATCCAGAACTTCCTTGATCTTGTCGTAGTTTTTCTTCTTTTCTTGACTCCCTGAGTCGAAATACGTGGCTTGCGAATGTTTCGGCGACAAGCAGATGAGTGTGCAATGTTGATCTCTGCGCAAAACAATTCCAACGGAATGTGTTGGAAAAAGAATGATGAAAATCTAATAAAGCATGTATATGGCGGCGAGTGAATATGACTTACTCGGGAAAGAAAGGCACGAGACTGTATTCTTTGTCTTGTTCGCCACCAAGATGCCTTGGACATATGAGGCCACGAATCTTCATTCAATGCGCGCTTCCCAAGCAGCCATCACGCATGTAGTAGGGGTCCCACTATAGCGCAGGCTAAGAGAAAACAGGCGTACCATGGTATAGTGCAGCGGATACAGGTGGAACATATTGAAGATATCCGTCAAACCGCAGGAAAGAACAGATCCGCGGGTGGGACATATCAACGAAAGCCCACGCCTCGTGGCACCTTAACCCACGAATACCGGGTGCGAGGGGATTCTTTCTCCGCAGGAAGGCGTCTCCTATCGTCAGCACACCGTCATGCACACTCCTCATTTCTGAAGTGGCGAGCCTAAGCAATTTCTAGTTAGAAAGGGCTCACCCGCCACATGCATCCTCCACATAATACCCTTTGGTCTTCGTGGCCGTCCCGTGAACCATGATCGGATTCGAAGTTGACGCCACCGGCCTGGCTCGAGCTGCGAGATTTTCTTTTCCTGGTCTTCTTGCCTTTTGGGAAGTGGTAGGCACCACAATCAGAGATCGGTCGCCATTATGTAGTGTGTCAGGGCTTTAGCACAAAGGGCCGGTTGGATGTATCCGCGCCTCGGTGAAGGTGCAAGCTGGAGGCGTCTCTTCAGAACCAAAGAGACGTTTTGTTGTAGGTGGCTTCTCTGCGGGGCCACCAGTTGGGTCTTCGTTTAGGTCACGGGGAAATGATTTAGTGTGATGAAATCATCAAAGTAATCTTCGTCATCCTCGTTTGGATCCTGCGCCATGGTATGTCAATATGACCAGCCGAACAATCGCGTGGAGGGTGATGGTGTGGGGGTCTTGCCATGGCTGAAGGAAATATGCCCTGAGAGGCAATAATAAAGTTGTTATTATATATCCTTGTATATGATAGATGTTATTTTGCATGCTATAATTGTATTGATAGGAAACATCAATACATGTGTGTTTATAAACAAAAAGGGTTCCTAGTTATGCCTCTCTTATAGACTAGCTTGTTGATTAACAAGATGATCAAAGTTTCCTGATCATGGACATTGGATGTGTTAATAACAAGGTCACAGCATTTGTGAAATGATGTGATGAACATTCATCCGAAGTATAGCATTACGATCAAGTCATTATGTTTATATTGCTATAACATCATACAAAGTAGTCTTAGTCCTTAGACCATGAGATCATGTTTAATTGCTAACACCGGAAGAGTATCTTGATAACATCAAACGTCACACCGTAACAGGGTGACCATAAAGGTGGGTTCAGTGCTATGAAGGTTGTTATGCTTGAGGCTCATGGATCAAGAGTGGAATCTTGTCAATCCCGATGACGGATAGATATACTCTGGGCCTCCTCTCGGTGATATCACATTAAGATAGCTTGCAAGCAAGTGATGTGACTACTAGACGGTTATATCACGGGAACGAGAAAAGAGTGCATGTCGTAACGAGATCAAATAGGTATTGGATACCGATGATTCGAATCTCGGACATGTATTATCTCATGAGACAAAGGGATAAATTGCCTGACGTTAAAGGTTCTCACGATCATAGAAGTCATCGTTGAATGTGCAGGAGTCAGTATGGATCTCAGGTCCCGCCTTCTGATTATTGATATGAGAGGAGTCTCAAGGTATCGTCTGCATTATTCGCGAACCGTAGGGTGACACACTTAAGGGTTGCCGGGACACCATTTAGGAGCACATATGTTCCAGACAAAAGTTGCAAAGCGCAGGAAATGTTTCGATAGAAACAGGAATTGTTTCGATTAGAAACGGAATGTTTCGAGTGAAATTGCAGAAAGTGGTTCTGCAGTGATATTGAAATGTTTGCAAGGGGTTTTTATGTGAATGTTTGTTAATTAAGTAGTAATTAACAAAATTCTGAATAAAATAAATAAAAGAGTTTTTATTTAATGAGAGTTGCATTTAATTTGGTGGGAAATTAAATACATGTGAGGGGATTTTGGGTGGAGGCATCGTTATGTGAGTGGAGGTCCACCACATGAATGAAGGAGGGGAGGAGTCCCCCACCCTCATGCTCGCGGCTATGGAGGGGAGGGGTCTCCCTCCCTCCCTATATAAAGCCCCCCTCTCCCCTCTCACAACACACACCTCCTCGTGCAAGGATCTCTATCTTCCCCTTAGATATTCCCCCATGGTCTCGGATTAGCGAGATACATGTCCCGGTGGCCTTGCGTCTGGAAGGAGTTGCTGCTTCTGCTGATTCGCTGGAGCGAGGAGGTGGAGGTTGTCCGGTGGCTTGACGTGTGTGCGAGGACGATGTGCCTACTGATTTGCGGCGCTCGGACTTCCACCCGATCTTGAGATCGGCAAGCGTACGACTACATCAACCACGAGTCCTACTCGTTAACAAAACTCGTTGTCTTCGAGGGTAGTAAGCTCTCCATGGATGTATGTCCACCCGTTGCTCTGTCTGTAGTAGATAGATCTTGGCGTTATAGTTCTCATCGTAGGAAATTTTTTGTTTTCTATGCTGCAGAACACCAACAGTGGTTATCAGAGCCAGATCTATGCGTAGGTGCCTTTGCACGGGTAGTACACATATGTTTATATGTGGGCGATGATGATCATGTTATTGCATCTTCTATCTAATTTGGATATTGGTGGCATAGTGGGATTTGAAGCGGCCCCGGGACCAACCTTACATGTCATCGCTAATGAGACCGGTTTCCACGACTGACATGCAACTTGTTTTGCATACGTGGCTGGAGGGTGTCTGTCTCTCCTACTATAGTCAATATCTGATTTACAACGAGTTGCTATTAACTTGGTTATCCTTGTGTGGTTCATGTTCGTAGGGAAGGACCCGGCTCTATCTCCGAAAGCCCTAAGCCACGTAAAACTTGCAATTGATAAATTAGAGGGCGTCTAGTTTAGATCGTTGCTGGGCTAGTGTCTTGATATGGTATTGTTGTAAGTAGATTGTATGATAGATACTCTTACAACTCACTTAACGTGTAAGTTCCATAGACCTTGGCCTTAAACACAAAGGAATGATAGAGATCATACCACGATGCAAATGCTAGAGATCAAATGCATGGACCATATCCCTCACTTCACACATAGAGGTTAGCATCTTATATTGCTAGTTTTGGCGCTTTTGGTAGCATATATAGATGATCCCTCATTTAGATATCAAGATTTAAAATGTGTTCTTCTTAAGGATGCACGTTTTATGGATCGTGTTTTGAAGGCATCACGTGATGATCGGGTGTTCTCGGACTCTACGCTTTCATACAACGGGTGTAAGACAGTTTTACACACGCGAATACTAAGGTT